>JBBPLW010000156.1:0-35746 GCA_038089995.1 Tylopilus balloui
TATTTCGTGTCACTATAACTAAGCGATGTTCCCACGCCCTTGAACACTACAGAGCAGATACTTCAAAACAGCCAAACATTGCAACAGTTTCCGAGGTCACTGTAGATATAAGTGAGTAATCACTATCATGTCATCTCACTGATAAAGGTCTAGACCATAGATGTAAAGATAAGATTAGATAAGAAAGGCTAGACCTTGATATCATGAATCTCAACATGTTCCAATAGAGAGCACCAAGGGGCATAAACCAATATGTGTGCTTGATGTCAAGTCTGGATTCCTTGACTCTAGAAGCATCATTGGGATCCAGAACGTCTCCAATTTTAATCAGAGGCATCAGGCGAGCAGTTTGGAAATAAGTTCCATCTGCCTGTACCCACTTGAACTCTTCGCCATGGAGTAGATTCTCATGGTTGATGGAATCAGAAAGCACACTACTGTTAGCATTCAACTTTTTATCCTTAACCACCACCAACCCATTACCTTCTAGGACAGAGGCAAGGGACTCTCCTTTGTAAACAAAGAGATCCCAGTATTGAGCTCATGGCAACTAATCATCATCTGTGACCTCACCAAACAAATCAGAGGTCTCAATGACCATGACCCAGCCTTGGTGGCCTGTGGGAAGTGTTTCCTTGAGGTGGTACTCCTGTCTGTCCTTGTTGTCCCATATGGCAGTTTCCAGGATGTCCCAGTTTCAGCTGTACTGGATCAGGTCTGCCTGCCCTAGTGGCAACTGGTCCTCCTGGATAAGAAGGATTGTTATGCTCTCTTGTTGGGAGTAGTATGTGGCAGTAAGGGTTATGTCAGACATCTGGAATTTGATGGTCATTAGCATTGATCATCCCATCTCATAGCAAAGGCTCAAGAATGGGGGCAAGTGTCTGGTTTAGCTCCTTATTGTTAATCCTGTGAGGATTTGGAATCAGATAGATATCCTGTCTATGCCTTCCATAGCCAGGAGATCTTTCAACAATGGAAGTGCCAAAGGCTTCTATTGCCTCATGGTCAGCTAGTCCCAACTAAGGGTCAGGACAAACTGCATGAAGGACTGGTATACCAAGTCCATTTGCATTGGGATGAGCAACATCTCATCCAAGGTCATCAACTGAACATAGTTCAGAGTATAGAGGAGGTGCAAAAAGAATATCAAAATAAGGTCTTGATGACTTACTTGGAGAGTAGTGTCAGGGGAATTTGATAGGTTTAGAAGTCCTTGATTATCCAAAGGAATCACCTGGTACCCAATTGAATGAAGACCATTATTAGTACGAATTTGAACCCCAACATGGTAACCATGTTCCTCTGAAACAAGGAAAAAAACAATAATAGAGAAGTGTTCAAAGAATACACACCACATCACTAATGTGTTTGTGTGTTGGTTTATTACAATGAACAATAGAAGCAAGGGGGCTTCTAGCATGAGCCAGATAGGACTCAAAACTCCCAGTATTGGGGTAAGCCTGAGTACATCAAAGAAAGGCATTGAATACGATGTACTTTACTAGAGCGATGATGGCTCAGGGCTTATAACCTGAAGAAGCGACAAATGGAACGCCATATCTTTCAGCACCAGACACATGTGAGGAATACTCACATGAGGTTATATACTGGAGTTGAGATATGAGTAGTGGGTAGATTGAGCGTAGACAACTCACAGATGCAAGAGTAAGAGCAAGAGCAAGTTAATTGACCAGGCTGTAAGGCCCAGTTTATATAGTGTCTGACTATTGTATGTACTTGTGTACTACTGGTCAGTGCACAGTGTTCTATAGAACCCGATGGAACACTATGGAACTATCTTGGTAAGCCAAAGATAAGGTATGATATCATAGTCAGAGATAGCTGACTGATACTCTAAGAATAGAATGACATCATAGATAAGTGAGTAATCACTATCATGTCATCTCACTGATAAAGGCCTAGACCATAGATGTGAAGATAAGATAAGAAAGGCTAGACCTTGATATCATGAATCTCAACATCCCTTGCTGTCACACTGTGCACCCAGAGAAAGGAAGTCCCCTATCCTTTCTTTAGCCTAGGAGGATTGAGGCAGTGCTTAAGGCAAAAGGAGGCTATACCAAGTACTAATAATACTCAAATACCCTTGTTAATTCAAAAGTGCAAAAACCCTTTCCATTGTATTGCTATTTTAAAATCCTTATATCTTTACCACTTGTGAATCAAATCACATGACCCAGGGAGTATTTTTGTAGCCAAGAGTAAGTACTATTTATAACTCCACCAAACCTAAGTGAGATTCCCATGGTGTTTGGCAGTGCACTTCACACACTGCTGTTGAGGGTTAGCATGGAAAGGGTTTTTGAGGTCACTGTAAGATGCCTGTGCAAGTATGGGTGACTAATCTAAGTCAGACAAAAAGAGCCCTTGTGAGGGCCAGGGATCACAAGTCATTATTGTTCCCCTAAATACAGGTTGACCTTATATACTTGTATGCTATTTGCAAATGACAACTCAGATGTATAATCCTTGAGTCTAGGCTTGGCATGATCTGGTTGAGCATAGCTTGTACTTGTTTGTGATGTCAGACAGTCTTCACTCTCCAACAACTTTGATACTGGCAATCCATTGTCAGGTACAGGTGAGGGTCTGAGTGCCTAACAACCCCACCCATACTGATACCCACACCCAAGACCTGCCAGGTCAGCCATACCCCTGCAATTCCCTAGTAATGACCAGTGTTGATGTGGAGGAAGATCAACCTCAACTCTCACCAATAATACTTTGTAGACTTCAGAAGGTTTGTTCTGCAGGTTGAACCAACTGTGGAACTTCTTGACTTCACGCGATCATTGAGTGACATCTACCACGTCAACTTGGCACGATGCTCCAACGAATACTTACACAGCATACTAATACATATAAGCAAGCATCCTCATCCTCGAGTACGGAGGGAAACGGATGTCTCGTCATCCAACCTCTCAATCACCATTCTAGTGCAGGATTACCGCCACAGGAACCCCCTGCGCCATTGCATCCTCCTGTCATGCTAGCGAGTCCCTCTGCGGTTGCGATTTCGATGCCATGACCGCCACGAGAGACAACCTCGGACGTTGCCTGCTTGACCATCCACTTACTAGTGCCGATAACAGCATCCAGTTCCTCGGGCTCAGGGAGAAGAACGAGCAGATTGTCGTTCTCTTGCTTGATGTCGAACGAGATGATCGAGTACTCTATGTCATTGAGACAGGCGCCATCGGCGAGTCGGAAGTTCCGTTTATGAAGTGGACCTGTGTCGATAAACAGTCTTCAGTGAACGTCCTGGTGGGGGATAAAAGACATACAAGAAACATAAAGATCGCCATTTGTGTCATCACCAACGATACCATGGTCAAGGACGAATGCTCGTTTGTGAGGACACATCTGAATCTCGTATCAGATACATGCGGAGGCACTCAAGTTATTTCCCTTACTTGCTGAATGGCAAAGAGCCCCTTGCCGGGTACATGGAAAATGGCAAGTTGAGAATCTCCATACTTGACGGCGGCGGAGCTAGAGAACGGTTGAAAATAGTACGGTGATCGCATCATAATACTCACGTGGTGATAGCAGAGATATCCAAATCTCGAGTTGTGGCTAACGCGCGCCATTCCCATTCAGATTTCGGCTTTGCAACAGAGGATGCATGAAATTTAGCGGGAGGAAATTGTTTCGGCCAGTCTGCTGGACGCTTCTGTCCACGTTCTTTGATAGGTTCCACATGAGGTCTCCCTTCATCCTTAACCACACACGTCAGCAGGGACAAATCGAGCAACGGCAGATTTACCGTATTGACAAACTGACGGAATTGCCGCCTTCTTGCCGGATCTTTCACCACTTCATTCCATTCGTCGTGATACGTCCCAACCAGTGTGTCCATCTCCTTCTCGAGCTCTCCGCAGATACCAAGTTCATCATCCAACAAGATCTTTTTGAGTCTCTGCAAGGAAACGGAAGATATTAATTGGGTGCAACGGGGAAGTTATCCCACAGACCTCGATTCCTCCCTCGAACTGTTCGACCCATCGAGCAGTACGCATGAGTCTGTCTGCTGTGCGGATGTAATACATCAGGAAGCGGTCTATGATTCGTGTGACCTTGGATGGTGGAACATCCATTGCAAATAGCGTGGCATGACGGGGGTTAGTACCGCCATTTCCAGCCAAGAAGACTTCAAGCGAGAAGTTAGCTCTTGAGAGAGGGTACAGAGATGCCTTACTGTTCCACCCTTTGTCTGTCGCAATCAGACCGAAGTCTTTTGATTGTGCTTCCGCGCACTCTCTGACGCAACCACTAACCCCGCCCTTGAGTTTGTGGGGAGAACGAATACCTTTGTAGCGTTCCTCAAGACGAATCGCCACTGGAAAATAATTCGCGTTTCAGTATGCAGTAATGGTGACAAATAAATGAAAGCAATTTACACCCGACCGAATCACCGATGCCGTATCTACACCAGGTGGTTCCAACACAAGACTTCACAGTTCGCAGCGCCTTGCCTTGGGATTAAGAGAATTAACATTACAGAAACAAATGAAGTCTTGGGTGGTTACCGTATGCATGACCACTCTCAAATCCTGCCGTAACTAATTCTTCCCAGATATCTGGAAGATCTTGCTTTCGAGCCCCGAACAAGTCGATGCGTTGTCTAGCGCACTTCAGATTCCGGGATGTAGCACAATATGAATGGAATCAACGTACCCTCCGGTGATCTTTGTGTACAAATTGTCTATATAACGTTAGCTGATAGTGGCGGTTTTGCCATGAAACCGACTCACATTTCTTCGCAACTTGTCCTAGCACGATCAATTTGTCTGGAGTGATCTGCGCGCTTGCGTGAGCACTGGAGGAAGGTGATAATGACATACAAGTTTACCTCCCCTCCGGCGATGCGTGGGACAACGGAAAAGGTACCTAAAACATGATATTGGGTCTTATAGAAGCACGAAACAATGCACAACGTCACTTACCATCTCGTTGCATGTTTGCCAGATACCTACATGTTGACTCAACAGGCTTCCGTAAAAGGTAGAAGAACGGACTCACTTGTCGTTGGTGTCCTGATTTGCATGGTGCGATGGAGCAATGACAAGCTCGTTGTACAGCGATGAAAGGATGGAGGCTGTAAGGGAGCGTAAGTGACATAGAGTGGACAAATATGCCGAAGCACGTACCGACTGCGGGCCTACAGATTTCACAACCGAGCGAGTCTGGTTTGGCTCCTGCAGACTCTATAACCTCGGAGAATGTTTTCAGCTTCCGTAGTCTGCATACAACGATCGTAAATGAGGGAATTACTGTTTAATTGATACTCAGCCTGACTTAATGATAGTAAAGAGTTCTTGACGAGTCATAGCAAAATGTATGCAAAGGTTGTTGGATATTGCATGGCCGGACTTCTTCATTTCAGTCTAGAAGAAGATGTTGTTAGGCCCTCGTATCATATAAGAGCACGAACCGCGAACCTTGAAGATGTTGGTGACAAGGGGCATGCAACCACCGCAACCAGTTCCGGCCTTCGTCTTGGACTTCAGGCCATTCATATCGTCTGTACCGGACTTCACACATCCGACAATGGCACCCTTTGTCACGTTCTGTAAGAAGATGAGTCTCCATGTACGAATATATCTTTGAAAGTTGAACCTACGTGGCAACTGCAAACCTGAGTGTCATCATCCAGGTCCGCACCGTCATCTTCGCCTTTACTTCCAGACCCAACAATGAACTGAGATGGCGGCACCTCGATGGCTTTCTGACATCGATAAGAAAGAAGACTGATTACATCCATCGCATACTCTCACCTTCTTCTTCACTAAGTCAACGAGTTTGACATAATCGGAAGTATCCCCGACCATCATTCCGCCAAGGAGATACTTTCCATCTGCGGTAAAGATGTATCTAAAGTGTTGTTACACGTAAGTCAACAGTTTAATGTGTGACAGCGACTTACTTCTTGTATACGAAAGCAAAGGGGTCCCTGTAGGTCAGACACTCTATATCAGAAGTCAAACTCTTCTTCCGGGGGTGCGCTTGAGCGGATGGGGTGGCATCGATGCTAATCTCGCGAGCTGATTTATCGGTAGGCTCGTTGCTGGGTGTTGTATCACACGACACTTTCTCTGCTTTCACCTTCCTCACAAGCGGTGTAGCCACTCCTCGGTGGGTCCGCTCGCCAGCAAAGTAATCGCCAAAGGAAGCAACCTGGAGTTTCTGGTCAGATCAACAAGCCAATAAAATGATGATATGGGACAGACGTCGACACCCATGAGTTTTAGTTTCGTAGACAGATCAGGCATGTTCTAATCGAACATTTCATCAAATGGATCTCACTCGGTATTGAATGAATGGCATACCATTTGCCTCGGCTTGAAACCACCGAGGTCCGTCTGGACTTGGGTAAGGTTGAAACTAAGGATGTCGGCCATTTCAACTGTTGGGTATGAATGTGCGGGCGCCCTGTGGTAGTAGTGTTATACGTACCTCCTGGGCCGATAAGACCGAACGTGTTTTCTCGCCAGTTGGCACACTCGCCGATGGCATAGACGTCTGGAGCGCTTGTCTTCAGATGGTCGTCAACAGTGATCCCCCCTTTATCCCTGCATTTCAACCCAGCCTTCCTGGCTAAATCATCGCGAGAGGTAATTCCAATCGCGTAAATGACCATGTGGGCATCCAACTGCGTGCCATCTGATAAGACGACGCCAGTCAAGACTCCTTCCGGGGTGGTCGAAATATCCAGGACGGATGTTTTAGTGAGAATATTCACACCCATCGCCTCGATACGACGCAAGACGATCTCTCCGCCTTCACCGTCGAGTTGGCGAGACAGCGGGTAAGCCTGGCGATTGATAATAGCAACTTTCCCGATGGTCTCCCTGGAAAATGGGACTTAACGGACACGACACCTGTGATATTGACGAACGTACAAATCAAAGACGGCTTTCGCAGCTTCTAGGCCTAGTAGGCCCCCACCTACTACTACCGCCTGTCAAATCACGTAAGTCGACGTAGCTCGTCGTATCACAGAATCATCACCAACATGGCCGCCCTTGACATGATCCTCTTGTGAATAACTCAGTATGTTGTCGAGATCTGCAATATTGCGATAGACGAATACTCCTCTGGTCCCCGCTAAGCGTTCAGGTGGAAGATACGGTGGGAGTGTGCTCTCGGAGCCAGTGGCAAGAACACAGTAATCATAGTTGATCACGCGACCTCTGCTGGTGGTAACCAAGTGGGCGGCTGTATCGAGTGAAGTAACCTGTTCACCAGTATAGAAGAGAAAACGCTCGGGATCCTGCCGAGCGTACCATTCCACTGTTAATATATTTAGGCGATCAAAAGAATGCGAACACGACTCATGATCGGCCCCCACCCTGGTTGAGATAAAGCTTCTCGACAGAACGGTGTTGAAAATATTCGGTGAGAGCAACGCGGTTATAGGCCAGGTGTGCTTCTGTGATAAGACGTGTAAGGAACGCCTCGTATCTACGATAAGAGTCACATCATGATGTGTACAGCCTACCTTCCCCACAAGTGACTAGACGATAGCGCTTGGTTTCATCGAGGCTCAGAATCTTCTCGATAAACGCTTAATTGGAACAGGATAAATAGCGTGACGCCATCATGGAGCCCATGCTCACCAATGCCCACCATTCCAAGTCCAACGACGAGAATCGTCCTAGGCGCAGGGCCGGGTGTCTGTGGTACGCGAGCTTCCTCTGACGAATCAGAGCTAGGTGCTCCGTTCGTCGTAGCACTCTCAACGTTTGCTGACATGCTCCTCACGTTCACAGTAGGCGAAAACAGGGGAAGAAAGGAAGAAAGGATTGTCGAAGTTGGAGTGTCTCTGGACCGCTATCTCGTTATCTTTGGCCACGTAGAGCGTGTGTCCGCCCATTTTTTTCGATAGTACCTGACATGTTCCCATGTTAGCTGAAAGCTTATTTCGGACTGGTGGTTTTCACAGGCCAGGACAAGGAGCGAGTCCAAGACCAGACGAGGACCCCGAACCGATTTGCGCTCCTTCCCACGCCTCACATAACCGCTGATTGTTCTATTGGCTCATTAACTAGAAGAACCCCACCATGGATTTGGTCACGTCGTCGCTGCTTCCCAATGTGAAGATCCAGGGCGCCGACAACGTCGGTTCCGTTTCTAGATCCAGTGAGTCTCGGCTCGAATTCCGCTATCTACTGAACTGAGGTACGTGGTATTTGTGGCATTTAATGACCGCCGAATGCCGGTAAGGCTTCACTAGGGAAAAACTCCTTTTCCAGTCTGATTTAGAGTCCAGCGGCCGATCGGTTTGGATGCATGAAACAGCGGAAAAGGTCGACCACGTACTATCGATCGGCTTACCAGGGAGAGCAAGAGCAATTTCCACTTTGTTACTATCTGCACGCATCAGACACTCGAGTTATCCTTTTTAGGGGTGAGATCATCTTGGAGAAGATAGTTGGGACGCAGATGTGTGGCCCCGAATTGGTCAGCCGGGTTTGAGCAGTACAAAATTTTCTTCGACTTATCTCCCATGTGTGCTAACCATCTTTGCACCGCGGCAATAAGCGGTTAAGGGGGATTCCCTTATCTCTGACAGTTTATGAAGCATCCCTGGATCTCGTAAGCAGACCCTTTGAATTGATCTACTATGGCAAGGCAATGGGTAATTTCAAGTTAAAAAATGGGAAGAGATGACAGACATGAAGACAAACTGCCCACGAGAGTCAGTTCACCATGGCTGCACGCAGTTCTACTCCCCGAGGCATCAACGACTTCAACTTCAGAGATGTTGTAGTCAACCCTGCAAATCTGAAATGCTCGTCTTTGCCTCTACTTTCTCTCCGAAACCAGTATTCGATTAACTTCCACCTGTCCGTGTTTGCTTTCCTCGCTTTCATTGTTGCGGCTCTTTGACTTCACACGACAGCTCTTGGTTGGGATTTTTCGTGGCTTTGTAAGTTCCAGTCGCATTTACGACGAATAAGGCCTGCACGGATTGATATCCTCGCATAGCCTGTCATGGTTTGCATTTGCCCCCCTTATTCCAGATGCCATCAAGAATGATCTCAAGCTGACCTCTGCGCAAGTCGGTGCGTAGCGATCAACAGTGTATGCTCTATTCTCATTGTTCTGTAGGAAACTCTAACGTGGTCTCACTGTGTGCCACACTTTTTGTTCGTGTCCTCGCAGGTCCTTTAGTTGATTGTTAGTAGGACTGGAAGCATATCACGTACCTTGCTCATCGCTGTTCCAGGGTATGGTCCGCGCAAAGTCATGGCTGGGTTGCTTGTTCTAGGCGCAATCCCTTCAGGGCTGGCTGGAACCGCGCGCACGGCTGTCGGACTCTACTTGATTCGTTTTTTCATCGGTATTCTGGGTGCAACTTTTGTAACATGCCAGGCATGGACCACAGTGTTTTTCGACAAGAACGTGGTCGGAAGCGGTAACTGGTATTCCCACATGCGTGACTGCCGACTAAATCCAGGCCTTCACAGCGAACGCTCTGGCAGCAGGATGGGGCAATGCAGGCGGAGGAATCACGTTCGTGGTAATGATTGCTTTATACAACGGCTTGCTTTCAGCCGGGCTCAAGCAAAGTGTTGCATGGCGCGCAGCATTTGCTATTGTCCCAGTTCCGATTCTGCTCCTGGTCGCCGCAGCCATCATGGTATTTGGGACAGACCACCCTGCTGGCAAATGGAGCGATCGACACAAGGCAATCACGCACGAACCTGGGCGCCAAAAATCTGATCAGACTGCCGATGACGAGAGCAAAGACGATCCTGAGAAGAAAGGTGGTCTGGCAGACGTTCAGGTCACTATCTCCCCAGCTCAGGATGACAGTGCGTCACTTTTTTCCTTAATGACGGGCGACCATCACGCCGAGTTTTTTTCACCAGAATCGGTCTCCGAGCTAGATTATGCAATCAACAAACCACTCACGCTCGAGCTTGCTTGGAAGGTCGCCACCACACCTCTAACTTGGCTTCCCGCGCTTGCATACTTCACGACATTCGGGTACGAGCTCGCTATCGATGCAAACTTAGCAAACGTTTTTCTTTCACTCTACAAGTCGAAGACGTTTGGGCAAACCAAGGCTGGATACGTTAGTAGCTCAACACAATCCTTGCTCCAATTCTGACTGTTGAGACAGCTCGCATGCATTTATGGCTTACTAAACATCTTCACGCGCCCCTTAGGCAAGCATATTATTTCTCCCGTATCGTTATTATCCCAGTTGACTTTGAGAGCAGGTGGATACTTCGGCGATTTGGCGTACAGGAGATGGGGAGTCCCTGGAAAGAAGTACCTTATGATATCTCTGGGTATTGCGCAGGGACTTTTATCCCTCGGTCTCGGCATATACATCGACAACCACAAGCATACTTCCCGTAAGCAGATTTTCTCAGTTCCTTTGCCGGATATTGACTTGCAATATAGTGGCCGTAGTACTCGTGATACTCATCATTCTTGCCATTGCAAACGAGGCCGCGAACGGCGTCAACTTCTCCCTGGTACCGCACTGCAATCCTTGTAAGTACAGTCTCGACTGGAGGACAATTTTGACTCAAAACATTTGACAAGGTTCTAATGGTTTCATGGCAAGATCTTCATTTTAAGCCTGATATTTGAGATTGACACCTTGAATACAGAGTGGGATTGTAGGAGGCATGGGTAACTTCGGAGGTATTGCCTATGCGCTTGTATTTCGCTTCCAACCGGTCCCCGTCGGCAAAGCATTTTGGATCTCTGGAGTTATTGCAATGGTACGCGAAACTCGACGTCATTGTTACAATAGTTCGCTCATACTGGTGTACTCAGGTCATCAACTTACTGATCATCATCATCCGCGTGCCACGGGTGTGATGAACTTGCCGTGATCTTCTGTTGCTCTGATATTGTTGCGATATGTATACTACTTAGACTGGGGGAAGGGGGGCGTATTGTTCTTCATTCATGTAAGTATAAATTTGATGGTGCGATGGCTCCCATGTCATGTATGTAAAAATTGTTCAAGACTACTTCGTACTTCCGTGGAGTCGTTTTTCCAGTCAAACTCATCGGACGGGTCGCGAGACTGGCGAAGTCTACGCATCCATCAAGCTAAATCTGGGATACGTGTGCATTCTGCTATAACTTTGTCAGATTCCGACCCAATGTATGTCTGATCATGCTCTGTTGTGGCATCCTATATCGGCAGCGGGACTCCACACCGTCTGCGCGATCGATGCCAACCAACGTCGATAACCCCCCATTTTCGTCTGTCTTTGAAGAGGTGTTGTCTGATAAGACGAACGTTCGACGTGATGCGGTGCAAAATATCCTTCACCAGGGATTCTCTATCGACCTAGGTCCTACATTTGATGAAGTGCTTGGCAACTCTAAGAAGACTTATTTGATGGACCTAGCCCCTACCCTTGATGATGATGAGCGATATGGTGGGAATAATGTAGACACGCCTGAGAGCAATAAGACACGGGGCAACAATTCACCGATAGCAGTCAGGCAGCAAAATATTTTTGACAAATAATAACGTACCGCGATCAACTGAGTCATGGTATGGGGGTGGGTCTCTAACCCGGTCTCCAGGGAAGTGTCAGCGCTTGAACACGAGTGAACGAATCGACTTCAGAAGCGGCGCCGGATCGTACTGTTTGCTCACGAGACCACGATAGGGTGTGGGAGGTATCCAGTCGATATCGTAAAATAATTGTGTACTTGCCATCGTGGTCGTGTGCAAAATCTGTAGATCTCGGGCTTCTCAGGGTCCTGTAACCTTTTCTTTTTCCCGAGTGAGCTCTTCCTCAAAGTCTCTGACCCTGGGCGCGCTGAGTGACGTAATGGAGACTCAATCATACCGACGTACGTACATGTATGGGAAAAAGGTCACCGATGTCAAAGGCTACCAAAGTCCGTGTGGATTCTGGAGGGCAAAATGAGTGCATAGTTCCATTGGGTGTGAGCTGGGAATGCTTGTGCTCTTCCATAGTTGGATTCGAATTCCCTGAGACTTCGGAGGTCGCAAGCACGTCAACGACTCAACAATGTTGCACTCGGCGATGCGTCTCGCTCGATCAGTGCCAGTCATGATAGATGTGCTGATTCGGATAGCTCAGCGGGCGACATTATAACGCCACACAGTAACGCCATGCCAGACGTTGGGTGCAAAGCTACCTCTCAGGCTGTGGGTCGGTGTCGGCCGACTGCTTATCATCGCCGTACTTCTGCGCACAACAGGCTGTGGAGGAAAAAAAAACATTTTCACATCATGATGGGCCTAGCCCATCGTTGATATAAACGTTATCATGCACACGATCTAACTTTGAGACTCGCCTTATCGTCCAATTGCATTTTTTTTCACGGCCGAGTCAACGTCTATTATGATCCAGCGCTGCTTTATCGCATTTCCATATATGGATGGCCTTTGAAAAATAAAGTGGTTCGTCGTCCCGTCTCTTGGCCAGCATTGCCCGAAGACTCGCCCCTGGTAGAAAGACACACGGCCCTTGCTTGTCAGCGGACTTTCAAGTTACTTATCGTCCAACCACGTTTGCGTAGTTTATCATTCTTGATTGCCATTTCCATAGTACCCAGGCGACGCGAACCAGTCCGAGTTTGAAGTCAGGTCGTCAATTCACATGTCGGCCGAGATGGGCACGCAATTGGCATTGTCAACACGCATGGACCCCAGACACCGCAAGTACAAACCCTGGCACGGAAGTCCACAATGGGCACAACAATTTAATAGGGAGAGGCAGAGATAGTCATGGTAGCAAAAGCTCCATTCACAAGTCGGTCTGTCACCAGGCAATCTTTGAGCAATGGCTGTTGAAAATTTCGACTCGCCTATCTCTGAACTATCTGTGGTCATAGACGGCATCTATTCGCCATACGAATCATCCCTCTTGACCCCCCTGACTTCTCCAGATGTTTCCCCCCCACCGGAGCCTTGTAAACAAGAAAGTAAAGGACTATTCTCGCGCCCTTTCTCACCTGCGTCTCTAGATGACCCAACGAGAAATGGGCCAAGCCTACCCGAAGCCTTATCCAAGCTTCCGGAGAATGCGACACCGCTACATGTGGCCGAAGCGGTACCATATCTCAGTAGCTGACCGGGACGATAAGGAAACTCACGATGTTTAATCCAGGACCGCGAAACACCAGATAACTGGGTCAAAAGAGTAGGTTGCCTTGGTCAGCTGTATACGAACCCTCACGAACAAACCTCCAGAATCCCGACCTTGTGAGACTGACAGGGAAACACCCTTTCAACAGCGAGGCGAAGCTTTCCTCCCTTTTCCAAGCCGTGAGTATATCAGGCGTAGTTCTGAACGTAGCCGTTGAGTACATACCATTGGTTCATAGGGTTTCCTAACGCCTGCTCACCTTCACTTTGTTCGCAACCATGGTGCTGTTCCTCGTGTTAATGAAGATATCGCGAGGGAATGGACCGTGCGCATTCACGGCCTGGTGCAGCGCGAGATCACCCTTACTGTCCAGCAATTGAGTGAACTTTTCCCCGTTGTGACTCTACCCGTTACACTCGTCTGCGCCGGAAATCGGAGGAAAGAGCAGAACGTGGTTCGCAAGACCCTCGGATTCAGTTGGGGAGCGGCGGGAGGTAACAGTCACCCAGCCGAATTCTACTGCCCATACTAAACGATTCCTGGTTTAGTATCCACTGCCATCTGGACTGGGGTATACCTGGCAGACATCTTGGAATACGTGAGGCCAAAGCGCGGGGAGGCGAAGCACGTCATCTTCGAAGGTGGAGACAGCCTACCCAACGGTCCTTACGGAACCTCGCAACGACTGTCTTGGGCTGCGAACAGGGAGCGGGGAATGCTAATAGGTAGGCACCTATGTAGCCGCGGTTGTCATGAAATTGAAATACGCATTCAAGCATGGGCCATGAACGGTCTGCCTCTTGAGCCTGACCATGGATTCCCCGTGAGACTTGTCGTCCCGGGGCAAATTGGGGGCCGATCTGTCAAGGTAATGTTGCATTGTCGTCAACCTCACACCGAGGCAATGTTTGACGGAACCCCACCTCACTCTAGTGGCTCAAGCGGATCGAGATCAGCGATAATGAAAGCCAGCACCACGTAGGTACACGCCAACATCTTCGAATCTAAACTGAAAGATGTTGCAGTTACACTTCTGGGTAAGAAGGGGTGATGATCGTCGGAGGTCGCGTACTGAACATCTTTCCAAAAGGATAACAAGCTTTTACCTACCCAAGTGATGCCCGATCAGGCACGTGCAGAAAAACATTGGTGGTACGACCCTAGGCAAGTTGACATCCCCCGAGCCATTTAGAACCACATGACTGACGGTGACGGCAGATACATCATTACGTCAGTCGTCATAAAGCTAGCACCATCCTTGTGGCTGACTATCGAGCAGCGAGCTGAGCGTGAACAGCGTAATCGCTAACCCGGATCACGACGAGACATTGATTGTAAGCAAGCATTCGGAATCGGACGACTTCTATACCATTCGCGGGTATGCCTATGGTGGCGGTGGACGGCGAGTGACTCGAGTAGAGGTTTCGCTGGACGAGGGCGACACCTGGAGGTTGTCGGCCATGTAGGAGATCCTCCTCCACTTTCATTTCTCATACTCACTCAGAGATGCAGCGAATATCCTGAGGATCGCTTCCGCGAACTACGCCACACGGACCCAGTCTACGGAACTCTTGACTTGACGGAAAGAGACACTTCATTGTGAGCTCTGAGCGCACAATATCTCTTCAGAATGTCTTACCTACTATCGTAGCTGCTGGTGCTTCTGGAGCTTCGATGTCAAACACAGTGCTTTAGCACAGTGTAATGCGCTAATGGTCAGGGCATCCGACGAAGCGAGTGCAATTCAGCCTGGGAACATGTAAGAGGCAAATATCCCCACAGCAGTTTGCATTACTCACATACAGACAGGTATTGGCATGCACTAGGCATGATGAACAATTGGTGCGTACACACCAGGACCAGATAGATATATAACTGAAAGATGTCGTCCATAGGTGGTTTAGGGTCGCCGTAAACAAGACCGAAGACGATAATCAAATCGTCCTACATTTTGAGCACCCAACAGTTGTCGGGACTACATCCAAGGGGTGGATGGAGGTGTGTGATGGTGCAGTCAGATATCTTAAACCATAACTTACTCGTCGTAGCGAATGAAAGCGTCAGGGTTTGACATTACGCGGCCGGTCTTTGGGAAAACCTCAGAAAATAGATTCGATGATGCAAAGCCAAGCGCGGAAGAGATACCTTTGACGAAACCGGGTGTTACGAGGAAGATTACACCAGAAGATTTGAAGAAGCAGGATCGAGAGCGTCCATGGTTTGTCGTCAATGGAGAGGTGTACGACGGAACACCTTTCTTGAATGAGCATCCAGGCGGTGGTGATTCCATCATTCTTGTCGCTGGCCAGGATGCCTCCGAGGACTTCTTCGCCATCCATTCAGCCGAGGGGAAGGCAAAACTAGCACAGGTATGTGAACATCAGAACACCAGAAAGGCTTACTGAGGGCATCACAGTTCCATATTGGTACTCTCATGAAATCGGCGGAAGGTGCCGCTGAAACAAACGACCTGACAACCGATGGCGTGTTCCTCGACAGGGCTAAGTGGAAAGATGTCAAGCTGACAAATATCATGCAAGTAAACCACGACACTTACCGGTATCGATTCGATCTGCCACGAGAGGATCAACCACTCGGACTGCCTGTGGGACAGCACGTATTCGTACGCCTTAGGAGAAAGGACACCGGAGAACTAGTGCAAAGGGCATACACACCTGTCTCACAACAAGGAGCAGTTGGTTTCATCGAGTTCTTGATCAAGTTAGTTTCGTCCATTTAGTGTGACAAATGCGACCTGACGACCGAGTAGACTATATCTACCTTCGAAAGTCTTCCCGATAGGAGGGAAAATGACAACCGGATTCCATCAACTCGCCCTCGGGGACACAGTGCAGTTGAAAGGGCCATTAGGATCCTTCGTCTGGAATGGGCAGGGCGTTGCCAAATGGAAGGGGTCCGATAGGAAAGTCAAAGAGCTGGGGATGATATGCGGAGGAAGCGGTGGGTATTACAAGCGAATAGCAACTTTCTCTTGTTGACCGATTGGAACAGGGATCACGCCCATTCTGCAGGTCTTGCGGAGCATCTTCCTTGATGAATCGGACACCGAGACCAAGGTATGGCTAATAAGTGCAAACAAAACGGAGCAAGATATTCTCTGCCGAGACGAGCTAGATGCCCTAAGTGCACGATACGGCCCGCATCGCTTGCGGTTGCACTACATCCTTGGTACCGCGCCGCCTGGGTGGACGGGAAGTACTGGTCGTATCGATAACGATATACTCAAAACGAAGATGCCATGTCCTTCTGAGGAGGGTATAATTCTGGTGTGTGGGCCCGAGCCGATGATCAACCTTGCGGTGAGGCCGGGCTTGCAAGCGGCAGGTTGGGATATCGAGAAGCACTTGGTGGTGTTCTGAGCGCTGTACTAATTAGCCTGTATTATGATGGTTTGACGCTCAATGTGCTTGCTTTGCACTGAATGAAACTCGATTCATGCACTGTATGCTAACGAAATGTTGCTGTACGGCCAACGCAGCCTCCGATACAGCGTAGCGCGGAGGGATGGTATGAGAAACAAAGTCAGTTACTCGCGTGACACGTCACGCCGTAAAGCACTTTTCGGTACATGTATCGGCAACCGGAAAGAGATCATCTCTGGTCACGACTTGCTGGTATTCGAGGGAGCCGTCATACGAAACAGTATTGCTCAGCAACGCCACTTCTCTGTCGGTGAACTGGCATATGATCCAAGGACCCGAGAGGCAATCCCGTGGCCAAGCAAGCCTGCACTTATAGCATGAGGTTACTAACCATGGACCAGGTCCACGAGCACTTTCACGGGAATGGTGGTGGTTAGAGTTGACAGTCAAACCATCAGAATTTGCTAGGGTTGAGCGAACAGGGTTGATGGTCAACCAGAAGACGTGGGTTCTTACGCAGCAGATGGGTTCGTACGCATTCATAGCTCGTGTACAGGCGAAAGGGTAGATGAATGAGAATCAGCAGTGGCGAGGACGATTCGGAAGAGTATGAGAACGATGGTGGAGATCAGGTCGGGACATTGGCCATGTCATCGATGGCGCTGCTCCTCGAGGCTGCATACTCTGGTCGCGGCATGGACGACGGCATGATGCCAACGTTCGCGAGGAACTCGGCAGGGATGGACTACATCAAGCATCATCTAATTCGACATCAGTTCATCAGCTCAATGAAAGAATAAAAAGGATACGCGTGATGTCAGTCCTGCGATAAGTTCGTGTTCAGTGTCAGGTGACATGCACGATAACTGTTGATTTGTTGTGGACCAACACAGATACTATGGATCGTCAGTATCGTACAAGCTATACAAAGTGACGAAGGAAGCACCGATACTATCTGCTGTTTCCGCATACACTGGCCGTGATTGACCGATGAATGGCTGAATAGGACCAATCCTGGCAGCAGTCATTAATGCCGGACGGTTGAAATGGACCTTACGATGCACGCTTACCATCGTTTATCGTTGATCCCGCTCGGTGCCAAAGAGAGCAGTGTGATCAGTCAACTGGCTGCGACTCGCAATGAGCAACGGTGTCACGCAGGTCCCTGCATGATAACTGCGCACACTATGGGACGTTGGCCCAAAAGCGGTGTTCACTTGATGAGGTCCGGCCGTGCAATGGTCACCGTTACATAGAACTTGAAGAATCTAAAAAAACCTGAGGCCGCGTCAGAACTTGCTGAGAGCGCAGCCTTGTATGCATGGATGCATGGAATAAAGAAATGGCCAGTTATGACGAACCTAGACGAGTGCAGTAATCTAGTTAAGAGTTCAGAACAGAAGAAAAAAGTAATAAATATTGAGACCCGTAGGTCTACCACTCCGGAAAAGCGTGTCATCCTTGTGCAGGGGCCATGCTAATCTTCTCTGTATCGTTCCAATTTTATCGTGTGCAACCCCGAAGGGTGCACTATACTAAGGGAGAGAAGGATGGTCGCGAGCGCATTTTTGCTTTATGCTCGGGAGACCCGGAGAGAAAATTACCTTTTGTAGTAAGCACTTAAACAGGTAAGGATAGTGTATACCTTCCATATGTGGTAGCTTGTTCACATGCTTAATCTTCAGTGAGTTCTGGTTTAATTGGAGTAGTGGTTTGGTACTATTGAGGGACTTGGGCTTATATACTGAGGAACTTTGCGGCAGAGAGTTTTGCGCATCAATAGGGGAGTTGATGGTGGTCACTGGACAAGCTGCATCGCGCTTTCAGGCATCCAATCAACTGTCCAGAATGTGCATGCGCCCGTGACACGTTGGTAAAGATATCGCCTGATTTTTGGTCGATTTACTCATACCCTTTCAAGGTGGTTGTGTTGTAAGCAGACCAGAGCGTTGATCCAAGGAAGCAGCGGTTCCTCTTCGGTGTTCCGGCCCGGGTGTTTTGAATGTTATGTAATTTCCGTCTTTTCCATCATTGAACTGACCGACTCCCGAACAGAAATGGAGGACTTGCCTCTCGCCAGCTGCGAAGATGAAGCCGCAACTTGATTCATCACCGTCTTGCGAGCTGCGCCAAGTATTGGGCGTCCGATGTATCAGTGAGGTCCGTAACAAACGAACGACGGCCAAAAGAAGACTGCTATCGAAACGAGCGTAAGTTGTGCATGCGGACATAAACAGAGGTAGAGGTGTTTGGGTATACTATCGTGAACATATAGCTAACGTGATGGGCGAAAGGCGCTGCCTATCCACTATTTGTAGTCGTACAGAAAGCATCAGAGAACAAGAAGAATAAGGAAAAACCGCGCAGGCAGAAGAGCTCGTCAAGCGTATGGTAGATCAGGGAGATAACCCGCGCTTTTCACGTACGTGACCCGCTTTGTGCCGTTGCAGTTCCTCCAAATGAGGTTCCTGACGATCTGGGTCGACTGATACCGCCGTTCGTACAATTCCATGTTGTACGAGACGTCTTCGCGGGACATCGTTGTGACGCATGCGTGGTCGACGAATTTCAAGCCCCTCGATGCGAGCATGTCGCCGTTCCTCCTCGGCCCCGACCACCAGTCTTCCATCGACTCGCCGTATTTCTCGAGGCCCGTCACGACACCGACCATGGGTACTCTCTCCGGCACAGCAGATCGAACGCCATTGTAAACTTTTCTCGCGATGCCTTCTTTCGGCCTCAGACAGTATATGAGGAGGTCGATGCCACGTTCCGTGTAGAGGTCGCCGATGGCCTTTTCAGGGGCAAAATCGCCCCCGAATCCGGGTATGTCATAAATATCGAACGCATGTCCGTTGAGGTCCACCCTGTATGCGGCTGGCACTAACGTACAGGGGTGTATGTCTGTACTGAAAGGTGCGTCTTCGCGACCGAGGATCAGATTCACGAGAGAGCTGATACCCATGCCAGTGCGTCCAAAGACGACGATGACATGCACCCGGTCGCCCTTTATCGACACTCCGTGAATGAAACGATTGAGAGCCACAGTGGGAGGACTCACGTTACTCACTGGCATGGGCATCGTCGGGGACTTGGGTTCAAACGGGTTAAATCCGCGCAACCGGCTCAGCACGGGCGTTTCGCTGAAGAGCTTGGCAGGTACGAAGAATTTGCTCGACGCCATCCTAGGGGCGGGGAGAGACATACGCGGTGGTTGAATGGGAACTCGACGGCGGCGTTCAGGATTTTTTGGAGTGGTGGCCTTTTAAGAACACGTCGAGACGAAGGACGCCTCATGGAAAGGGTGCCGCACGCCCGCGCTGCGGGCATGCTTCCGGTGGACCCCCATCCTGGACTCATGTTCCCATTTCCCCACTCTCATCCAGTCAAAGACACGACGTCAATGCACACTCGCGGGATAAGTAGGCTATCTCCTTTTGTCGACGTTCCCTTGGGTTTCGCGGCATGGAGGCTTCGAGTGACTATCACCATCTTTTCGGCGTCACAAAGTCTCGCATGGTTGGCTGCAGGGTCTCCACGTGTTCTGATCTTTTCGTTTCGAGCGGGATCGAGATAGCGTTGATCCCCTGCGAACAGACATTTTTACGTGTCGAAGAACGCAGGTGGTGCCACAAGCGAGGCCGCAATGATAAGTGTCCCGTCCCAGCCTTGGGCAGAACTCTCGGGTGGTATCAGTGGGACCCTCCAATGAAATCAGTCTGCGTACGGAAGTCAACACGTGTAGGTCCTCATGACGACTGATACCTGTCGTGTTCACTTTATTGAGCTGCGCCGACACCAGAGACGAACGTTCTATCGATTATCCTACATACACAGCGCATGCTCCCCACGGGCCTCCCACCAACGTTCCTCGCTTCACATCTATTGCACAGTCACTGCTGGGGGCTGAGTGAGGGCTATTTAGGACAGCTCGAGCTACCCATCAGCACTAACCGAAGTGGGATATTAATTTCCAAGGAACATGTCTCCTCGGCGAGCCCATCTCCCCACACCTCTCTTTTCGGCCCAACAATTCCTCATAATAAGCTGCTTCGCCGCTCTTTCCGACGCGGAGAGTCTGTCTTTGAACATGGCATCGCGCGTCGTCGAGGCGTCCAACGTCGTGACGCAGGCGTGATCTGCAAACACCATCCGCCTCGCTTTCAGATCGGCCTCGTTCGTCGACCACCACTGGTCCATCGACTCGGCGTATCTTTCCAAACACGTTATCACGGCGACGATGGGGACGTCGTCCGACACCGCGGACCGTATTGCGGTGTAGTTTTGATAGCCCGCGTTCGCATCGCCGCGCGTGCCACGTAAGCAGTTTACGACGAGGTCGATTCCGAACTGGGCGTCGAGTTCTCGGAGGGCTTTGGTGATGGCGGATGTGGGGCATTTGAAGGAGCCAAAGCCGGGAGAATCGATGAGACGGAAGGAGCGGCCGTTGAGCGTGAAGGGGTAGGCAGTAAAGGTTTTGGTACAGGGACTGACGTCCGTGGATACGGGCGCCTGTGTGGTGCCCGTGATCGTGTTGATAAGGGAGCTGGCGCCGACGCCTGTTTGGCCGATTATGACGACGTTGAAGACGTCCTGGGGCATTGGAGCACGTGAGCGGGTGGGAAGCGAAAGAGATGTGATGACGATGGGTGTGGGACGCGAAGGACGAGTGTGAACTGACCTTGTCGTTGAGAGCATCATCGCGAGCGATTTTCTTCAAGAGGTTGTTGATGAGAGAGGCTTTCGAATCTTTGCGAAGGAAAGCAGGGAGAAAGTGCATGCCAATAGACTATCGAGAAGGCGACGGTACGAGTTTCAGACGAGCAACGACGATCGGGGTTGCAGGAAGAAAAGCGCAGCCTGCGAGATGGTGCACTGCTTTTCTTTTTTGGCTCGGAGACGGGATTTTGATAAGCAGGAATGCGCAGGAGTCGCGAAGCGAAAACGTTGCGAGGCGTCGGTCGAGGTTCGACGACAAGGGCAACCTCGAGGCCATCGATATATATTTGGGAACGAAAGCGGTGGCATGGCTGGACCTGGCATAGCCAGCGACCACGTGTTGTGAACCTTGCCCGCTTTTCCCATGACAATGGCTTGCTCCGACGGTGGTTCTGAACTGTCACAGGACTGGAGTCGGGATCTACAAACCCGCTTGGAGGAGGACCTGTTGGTCAAACGCCGCTACAAGACGGAGGGAGTGGCGGTGTCGGACATAAACCGCACAGCCACCCGGAGCAAATGTCATCGTCCAACTCCAAGAGATGATGCCGCGGAGGGAGAAGCCGTTGTGCGAGCAACTCCTAATAGAATCAGGAGGATCTCGGGATGTCGATTTTCGGTGTGCCAGGATCGGGGATGGGCCGAGTGGACCCGAGAGGGCTTGGCTGTGATCTGCACGTTCGTGAGGACACGCGTGAAGTGATATGAAACGAAACGGAAACATCACGAAGTTGAATCGGTCTGGGCTGGCTGAAAAGCGACGCTGGCATACGAGAATGGAAGGTCCGGCAACGGCCCGAACTTGGCCGTGAGTACTGCCCTGCCCGAACGACGTGGACGACGACGACGACGACCGCGACCGGAACCTGCCAACCCCTTGATCTTGCTCCTCTCTTGCTTCCGTACGGCCTTCGCGAGCGTTGGTACTCGGTGGGCGTCGAACTCGGTGGGGTGTCCCAATCCAGCACACCAGCCTCAAATCATCTACCATTTACCCAAATCCATTCTCGATTCTGCAGATAATCTCATTCCCCGGCGCATATAAGCTCTTTTACTCCCTTCCTCCCTCTTTCCTCATTCCACCATTCATGGATTCCTTCCACGAGCCATACACCCGCGCAGGCGACAACATCTCGCTCGATGCCGTCCGTGAGCAGGTACGCGCACTCGAAGACTCTCACAAGGCCCACGGCGTACATCTCTCGGGCAGGATCGTCCACGTATGCCATTATCTCCCCGTCATCCCCACTCTCATCTCCCCCATCTCCCCGACCGCCGCGGGCGTTCTCAGCCCTCCTCCGTCGCCCCCCACTCCTTATGGCGACGTCCCTACCAGCCCAACAGGAGGTGTCTCACAGCCGCAGCAGCCTCAGCAGGCTTCTGTTCCCTCCAGGCGCTGGAAGCTCGCACCCAGATACGGCCATTCAGTCATGATCTCGGGCATTCGCTCCCTCTCTGCCACCCACGACCAGGTCATCGTCGGTTGGACCGGCGATATCCTCTCAGCCCCTTCCGAGGGTGCCGCATCCGCCGAGGAGAGCGGCGGAAACGCCGGTGACGGGGAGCAGCCCGTCCCGAGTCACCTGGTCAGGCAAGCCGATAGAGATGCGCTGCAGACAGAGCTCGTCGGCTACGACGAAGACGGCCAAGGCCAAGGGATCGAAGGTAACAAGGGAAAACTCGAGTACGTGCCTGTCTGGCTCGAAGACAAGGTCGCACATGGTCACTACGAAGGGTATTGCAAAACGAGTGAGTATGTTTACTCTCATCAACGCGCGCTCAGGCTGCTCGGCTGTCGCTCGCTTGGTTTGGCGCGCGATTGCCATATTGGCATAGAGTGTGCCGTTTCTCTTGGTGGCGGTGCCTTCTTTCGGTGCTTCTGGATAATCACGCCAGCATCATGGTGATGCGGTGCTCCTGATCGCTTGATCTCAAATCTCGGGGCGCTTTTTTTGTCCGAGCTGTGATGGGGTCAGATTCAGATCAACGCATCACACGTTGCTGCCCTCTTTTCTTCAGAGGGGCTGCACATATGCTCCATTGACTTGTATGAAGATTGGCGTCTTCTCCTTGTCATTGGTTCTTTTCTTCTTTCGGATTCGAGCCAGGCTGCGATCACGTGACGCACTGACATGAACCTCACTCAAAGCACTTTGGCCATTGTTCCACTATCTGCTCTGGCAGGACGTTGCTACAGAGTATGCGTCAGCAGATGCACATTGGGTACATTACGAACAGGTACGCCAATCTCTATCGCTGCATTGCCAACGTTGGTATTCATTCGGTGCACAGGCAAATCAAGTGTTTGCTGAACGCATCGCGTCCATACTCAAACCAGGTGATCTTGTCTGGGTACACGACTACCATCTTCTTCTCGTACCGAAGCTACTGCGCAGTCAGGTGGGTGAAAAGGGGAACGACGCGTAAGTTTACGCCTTGGATCATTTGCGGATATATCCTTAGGTTTACATTTCACCTCCATAGGATCATCGGTCTCTTCGTCCACACGCCATTCCCAAGCTCCGAGGTGTTCAGATGCTTGCCACGTGAGTTGATTAGCTTTCTCGTTCTGGTCTCATGGATGAGTTAGGTCGCAAAGAGATTCTTGAAGGGATGCTTGGTGCTAACCTTGTTTGCTTCCAAACTTACTCGTACTCTCGTCATTTCACGTCCACCTGTGTCCGCGTCTGTGGATACGAAACGACTACCCGTTCCACCCCCACGCCTCCCTCAACAAATACCTCTGTCACTACCAGCTCACATTCGCTCTCTGGCCACTCCGATCGCAATCAATCATCTAACTCTTCTGAGAACAAATATGTTGGCATTGATGTACAGGGGCACATTGTCGCCGTCTCTCATTGTCCGGTCGGTATCGATGCTGAACGTGTCGCGAGGGACACGTTACGGCCTGGTATTCAACCCAAGCTAGAAGCCCTCCGAGCATTGTATGCGGGCAAAAAGATCATCGTTGGAAGAGACAAGCTGGACGTTGTCAAGGGAGTCTTGCAAAAGGTACGACGCCATCCCCAAGTCCAAGTCCTCGCTTGCGTCCGGCGTGCTGATGGCATATGCTTAATTCAGCTCCGTGCATTCGAGAAGCTGCTGCATGACTACCCTGAATGGCAGGGTCAAGTTGTACTAATCCAGGTGACGTCGCCCTCCCTCACGGACTCACCCAAATTGGAACGTCAAATTTCGGAGTTGGTTGCGCATATCAATGGCGAATACGGAAGTCTAGATTTCATACCCGTTCATCACTAGTACGTTTTATCTACGCCAACATGTTTCAACATTGCAATAACCTTTTCGCGCGTCGCGTAGCCACCAAACACTCAAGAAGGACGAATTTTATGCTCTTCTTTCTGCTGCGGATTTGGGTGTGATAACACCACTACGTGATGGCATGAACACAACTTCGATGGAGTTTGTTATTGCACAGGAACGTACCAAACGATCACCGCTCGTTTTGAGCGAGTTCATGGGCATAAGTCAACACATGAGTCAAGCATTACAAGTTAATCCATGGGATCTCGGAGTACGTATTTCCATACAGACACTCTGTTGCCCGTTTTGACCCATCGCCGAACAGGATGTCGCTGCGGCAATGCATGCCGGTCTTATCATGTCCTCCACCTCCAAAGCCGCTCGGCATGCTGCGCTACACAAGGTTGTGACTACGCACACATCACACACGTGGGCAGCTCTCTTGGTCAAGATGCTCCTCTCCCAGATCAATGGCCAGACTACGGCACGCGGTACGCCTTACCTCCCCAAAGAGCTTCTCAAAGACAAGTACGACAGTGCAAGCAAGCGCCTGTTTTTGTTCGACTACGACGTGCGTACCAACCTCCGCTTTAGTTGGCTGTGAGTGGTACTAATTATGATTCCGTTTGGTGTCTAGGGTACCCTCACCCCCATCGTTAAGACACCGTCGATGGCGGTTCCCTCGGTGGATGCACTCAGCGCACTCACGAAGCTTGCCTCCGATCCCCGTAATGTCGTCTACATCGTCTCTGGACGCGACCAAGCATTTTTGGAGCAGCACCTCGGACACATCAAACACCTCGGTATGAGCGCTGAACATGGTGGATTCATCCGCAACCCTTCCAACGGCAACAACAATCATGCCAACGCGTCTATGGAAGACGAAGAAACATGGGTAAACTTTACGGCACAATTGGACATGGGATGGATGGACGAAGTGGCTGAGATCTTTAGGTATTACACGGAGAGGACGACGGGGAGTCACATAGAGGTCAAGAAGAGTTCGATTACATGGCATTATCGGTCGAGCGATCCAGAGTGGGGGTAAGGTTTCCTCGGCAAAAGAGTACATGCTCGAACGCGCGCTGACGGACGAGTCTCAGATTATTCCAATGCAGGCAATGCCAAGACTTGCTGGAGAACAATCTGGCGCACAAACGTCCGATCGAAGTGCTCGTTGGGAAGAAGAATCTCGAAGTTCGCCCGTTGGCCGTGAACAAGGTCTGTTTCTTTTATTGCCGAGATCGGACCAAATTTACTCACAGGCGTGTTCGTCTTGTGAACCCTCTCGAATAGGGTGAGATCGTCAAGCGGATTTTGTACCTGAACCCCGACGCAGAATTTGTCTTTTGTGCGGGCGATGACAAGGTGAATCGCTTACCGTCTCTCTCTGGTTGCACGACTCACGTCTTGGTTTCCAGACGGACGAAGACATGTTCAGAGCGCTCCATGTCTTTTCCGCAAACACGACCGGCAAAGCCCTCCTCTCCCCTCCTCTCTCGGTCACGCTCGTCGACGACAACAGCCACGGCTGCTGCGGCTGCGGCGGCAGCGTGACTCGGCCAGACGTCGAGCTGGCCATCGCGTCCGATGGGCTCTTCACGACGGCTGTCGGTCCGAGCACGAAGCGAACGATGGCGGGTTGGCACGTGACGACGCCACAAGAGGTGGTCGATCACATGTTGTACCTCGTTGGGGAGACCGCTCGGGGCATGGCACCCGGGCCTGTGATCGATGTGAGCGTGGAGTCGGCCAAGTGTTGTATGTGAGCGCGTGCGGTGCGCGCGCCGTGTGATAGCGAGTCGCAAGTCGGACGTACGATGAACTTGGTTATGATGAGGTCGTGCTAGAACGTTGGTCGTCGTTGGTCTTTACTGTGTTTGGTATTTATGTTGGCGAATTGGGGTTTTGCGTGCTCTGTCCTTTATATTCTGCGCGATGCTGCGGCTGTGGGTTTGGGCCACCTAGTATACATCGGATTCGTCACGAGTATACTGCTGGTGCCACGGTTGGCGCAAGTCCTGCAGGACGATCAAGCCAGAGGGTGAAGCAATACAAGGAATAGGATGTCATCATGTAGCTACTTTCCAACAACATACAATCCAGCGGAAAAGTATGCGACAGCGAGAGAGTAGGATGACACGACGGTGAAACGACAACATACAAAACGACTCGACAGAACACCATACCTGCGTCACAATATCTCCAGGATGTCGGTCCGGATATCCCTGACGAAGTTGATCCGGTCTTCGAGTCCGGAGACAACGATCTCGTGCTCGGCAGCGACTCGCTTGAACTCCCCATTGGGCTGCTGCTGGAACAACAGCGTGTGGAATGGCTGCTGTAGACGGACGATCAGCCGCAGGGCCCGAGTGTGATCGTCCATCCTAGCTGCGGGTATAGTTTGCGATGGCGAAGTAGGCGCCGAACCGGGCTTGGACTCTCGGTCCGAGTCGTAATCGTCGTCATCCGCTGTGCTGCCCCAGGTGAAACTATCCAGCGGATCTCGCAGATCGCGAATCCAGGGGTGGACAAAGATGAGCCTGCGGGGCTCCGTCAGCGAGAGCCTATCCGACGTCCGGAAGTCGACGTGACCGATCCCCGATACCCGGGCACGGTAGTGATTTCCTTCATCTACATCAGACCCAAGCACAGCCAGCCTTTTCACTGAGAAGATGATGGATGGGAGGTACAGTCGGCGGTTGGCGAAGCGGGCTGGTGGCAGGCGGGTGACCCGGTCATGCACCAGCATCGCATCTGTCTGAGATACGGATTTTCTCAACGCCGAAACGCGCACATCCATCTCCGCTTCATCGATGGCAGGCGAACTACCTGGCAGTCGGCTGTACACCGCGAGGCTAGCGGGAAGGCAGCTGTTGTAGGATGATGACTTGCCAGTCCAAGCGAGCACTGTCACTTCACCCGAACGGCCCACGATCTCCTCCAGCAGGTGGCTTAGCGCAGCATCGCCTTCACCATACTGTGGCCTGATGTCGCTCTTAAAAACACCTATCAACGAGTATGCGACGTCTTCTTCCATGGTTGCATCGCGTGTCGAGGCAAGTCGTAGTTTCTCACGGACGCTGAGACTATCGGGGTCGAAAGCGGTAATGGTTTCGCGTGCGATCCCGATAGCGTTCGCAAGTTCCTGTAAAATTTCTGGAGACTCCTTGTGGTTCGACCGAGTGTCGCCGAGGTACAGTTTCCAGTCGCGGGTATAGAATCGGATCACCCTTGCTGCGAGAAGTTCCTGTGCGGTCCATGCCCGCGTCATCCAGGTACTGTCCGTGAGATCCCCAAGGACCGACGGAGACGCCACGGTTGCGAGGTGTACAAATGTGGCTGCGGAGGCTTCGTACCATTTGTACATCATCGTGAGCGACTGGTTTAACACGGTGCTGATCGTCTTATCGATGCAGCAGGTGTCGCTCTATGCCCATCGATATCCTTCCGTGCGAACCATTTCGCAGAATTGACGGAGCTTGTCGTTGAGCGGCGACGACTCCAGTTTCCAGACGGAGTCAGCCAGGTTGATGTCTTGGAACAAAGGCTCCTTCCCTTGCCATACGTGCGAGAGAGTCACATATTGGAAGTACTTCCCCACCACTGCCTGAATGCGCACGTCGTCTATCACCTCCGTAATAGAAGAGAATAGTTGTTTAAACTCCTGCTCCGACTTGAATATACGCATTCGTTCCGGCCCGTCGCACAAACGACCGCTCTGGATATCAACGAGGACAAGTGGACACGTTTTGAAAGTGTTTTGGATAATGGTGTTGATTGCTATCTCAGAGCGCGCGGGTGAAATGTATTTCTTGCCTAGTTCTGTGCGATCAAGTCAGGATAATACCTTTACGGTGATAAAATGTACTGACGGCGGATCTCTTCATCGGATGATTCCCCAACAAGGGTATGCATGCGGGTGTACGCGTCGATTGCTTCATCGTAGCGCTGCAATGCACGCAGTGCCGCATGTTTGATCTGGTAACCCCATGGGCTCAAAGGGTTTGCCTTGATCGCCTGCGCCGTCTGAACTCAGAATTGTCGAAGACAAAGCAGAGCTGGGTCATACCTCATCTGCATCTTTCAATGCGTCCTCCCACAACCACAACATGGCTCTGGCATTGCTTCGCTTCACGAAGAGGCCCACGGGGTCGGACGGGTTCAGGGCCAACGCGGTAGTGTATTGTACGATCGCTCCGTTGAAATCCTTTGCCTTGACTGCGACATCACCATCCCTCTCGCATGTCATGAGACATTGTTGAACGAGCTCTGAGGTTAGAGATCACTGTACGTCAATGTGGAATGATCTGAGACAACATACCCGGGTCCCAACCTTCTGTTGCGTCACCCAGCACAACTTCTTCGCCGAGGGTCTTGACCATCGTAGAGAAGGACTGGACAACTTCGCCTTGTCCCTCAGCATTCATAGCTTTGTAGAGTTGTAATTGAATCGCAGGGGCAAGTAAAATTCCATCCAAATATCTTTCAGGTAGAGTTAGTGCAATTGAAAAAGGAGCCCAAGAGATTTTAGCTTACAAGCGAGATGACGGTCAAGAAAGGACCTTCTCGGAATGGGAAGGCCTCTTGCGCACGCTTGAACAACTCTACCGCCCCTTTGCGGTCCCCTCTCCTCATTAGCAAGGCTCCAAGTAGGGCGAGCATTTGAGCCTATATGACAGCTTATCAACCTTATGCCAATATCCCACCATGCACCTACCCGGATGGTGACGTATTGTGACTGATCGTCCACTATATCTATCAAGTCATCTACACGCCCAATAGCATCCTCGTGTTTTCCACATTGAAACGAGATGATGGCCTGAGGAACGAATCGGAACCAGCAGTGGTGAAGATGACCAGCACAATACCTTGATCAGCAAGAGGAAATTATTTTCACTCGGGAGGCAGACACTGAACACAAGATCAAATACGCGCATGGCTAATTCGTGTTCCCCATTGTGGACATGAGCAACTGCGCAGGCTATATGACCAATAACGGATTTCTGGATCTTGATAGACTGGTATATATGATAGTCAGCACAACAGAGGACGATATATGATTACGAAATACCTGTTTGGCATCATCGATGGCCATCTCCCACAGTTTCGAACGGGCCCGTACGATAGCACGTTGGCCAAGTGCACGTGCATGGTAGAAAGGATAGGAAGAATGTGTGATTTCCTCCGTCAGGAGCTGTTCGGTGAAACTCAGGTCAGCATCCACCCACGCCTCGAATACCGTATCACTAATATGCATCAAGGGAAGCTGCGAAACTGTAATGGAGAAAGAGATGATCAGAAAAGGCAGGAAATGGACGTTTGGATACTCACGATAGGAGGAGAAAAGGAGAGTAGACATGTTAGATTCGCGAATATTGCCAAGTTAATTACTTACGTTGACAGTTATGTATGATGCCGGAAGGATGTCGCTGAGGCTCCGGATGATGACTTTTCCGTTTTCTTCCCCGGTCGCGACGTAGTCGTCATTCAGGGTGATTGCAGTGGAATAGATTGTGCTTTCGTGCTCGATGGCAGTCCTGATTTGCTGTTGCGAAGTGGTGTCCCAGAAAGATAGCGTGTCGAAAGCAGCGACGACGGCGAACCTTTGGTTATGCGATAAAAGGACGGAAGCAGACCATCCACCGCCAGGAACGGACCATGTACTGAGTAAGGAACCTGAGGATGTATCAAAACGCTTGACATTACCGAACGAGGCAGCAAAGAGTTGACGACCGTCAGCACACCACGAAAGTGACGATGTCACGTATTTCTTGAACCGGAATGGGATGTCCAATAATAGATGGCCATTCTTGCTGTCGTAGATTCGAATTGACTTCGCTTCCGGGTTTTCAGCCGTAGCGGTGGCGATGCGGTCTCCATTTGGAGAGAACCGCACAGTCACGACACATCCGTCGTGCTGAAGTGGCCCACCAAGCCTTTCTCCAGTAGTAATGCTCCAGATGAACACCAACCCGTCATATCCGCTCGTCGCAAATCTGGTCGAATCTGGAGAAATATCGACCGAGAATACCGTGTCTGTGTGACCATCGATGTCAAGGACCTTCTTGTAGGTTTCTGCATCCCACACCGCGGGTCGCGAGGCTTCGCTACCGGAATCTAGAAGCCTGAGTCCGCATACCAACCATTTTCGATCCGGTGAGAGTGCAGCAGCATAGATTTCTCCCCCTTTGGTATGAATCGGTTCATCAACCTCTCGTCCGTCATCGACTCGCCACCGCCGAAGCATCCCCTCCGTTCCGCCGCTGAGTAGCTGCTTGCCATCCCCGACGAACAAGACCGAATCTATTTCATGTTGTGTGTTTATCTCGATTATTTTTGAACGACCTAGAAATGGGAGGTGGTCATTACAAGTACGTATTCGCCATCGACACGCACGCACCTTTTCCTGTCGACTGCATAACTATCCACAACGCACACGTAGAAGGAGGAAGCTCGATGTGAGTTAGTAAAGCACTAGCACCGTGGATTCCCCACAGCACGCATAACGTAAGCTCCGTTATCGATAACGATATGGATCAACTCACACGGCCCTCGGCGCTTGTGCCCCGTCTTGGGGTCCGATATTCCCGATATTCGCCATCCTTCGCTACCTGCATACTCGCAGGAGAATTGCACGGAAAATGCTCCAATTAACTGAAGCACGCTACGATGAATGGAAATACACCTGGTACACCCGGCATCCATCATTTGATCCATCGACCACGGCATGGTTCTAAGCATAATTGATCGCAACAGGGATAGACCAGATGATACCTAAAAGTTGAATGTAGGCGAAATCCATCCATTGTTGTGGTTCTCCAGCCAGGTGCCTGATCGTTGAACGTTGAATGTCGGAATCTGCATGTTTGTTTTAGACGCTTATTGCGATATGGTCACGTCAAACCCACCCCTGGCAACACACTTGATCTGTGCCTGGAAGAACCATTTGGCGGGACGGTGGCGCCCCAAGTCAGACACGGCGGCCGCTCATGTAGTTTCCGCAGTAGACTCCACGAGTCTAAGGAAGTCCATTCCTCCACTATGCTAGGCAGACGCTGTCTCGGCTATCAAGTCGTTTGACACTGCGACCACGTAGGATAAGATTTATCACAAACCATTGGCATCTGACCAGACGTTCATTGTAGGGAATACGCTGGGAACCGTGAGAATTTAATCTTTGAAAGTTTGGTTGAGTCCTGTTAGTTGTGGGGTTCAAGCAGGCGAAAGTCAAGACCGAAAGAAGAAGATTCGAGTATTCATCAGAATGGTTCTCGGAGTTATTTGGAACCCAAAAATTGCAAACCAATTAAGTTGAGAAAGTTTGGGTCGCCCTACTCTGTACTAAGCGAGGCCGCACCAACTTGAAACTATCCATGTCCGCACGCTGCTAGCCCGGACTGGCCATTGGGCAGCGACTCGAGGCCCACTGAGTGCGTAGTGACTCGAACGTCGATTCCGTCCCTGGGACAAGTTGGTTTGGCTGCAAGTCTACCACTGGCACAACCACTCAACGAGAGTGACTGCCTACCTGGCAGCGGGTCGTTGGCACGACTCTCGAGCCTCTCGCGCGCCTTGGCACGGCCAGATGTTTCGAGGCTCTATCATATGGTGTGTTTTTATTCTCATATTTCGGTTCGCAGTATCCTCATCATGATCGTTCCTGCGAGTAGTAATCCGTAAATTCAAGCCCCATTGTATAGTCTACACCACACGGGCCATTTCTTCATCCTGGGCTTCCAGGGAGCCTGGAGACCAGACCGTCTACTATGAGGTTCTGTACCATGATCCTGTGGACGGGGCGAACCGTCGATAGTCCCTCATCCACAGGATTAGCAGCACGTCATGGCGGTCTAGTCACCAGACTAGTAGCTTTCAGGAACTCGTGAGAGAATTAAGCCCTGTTGTTATCAATAACGACAGGATCAGGTCGCACAGCCCTAGCGCCTCGTGTACAAGTTTACCCACGGTTAACAGACCGAGTTGGTCCTCGAGCGCAGCGCCAACTGTAATGGCGACGAAGAAGTTGAGCTTGTTCATCCCCTCCCAGGACTTGCTGAAGGAGACAACCCAAGCGCTGGTTCACCACCCTTATGAACCTCGATGGGCCGTCGCCAGCGCGAAGCGATGCTTCCGCAGGGTCTTCATGTCTTGAGACAGCAAGCGTCCATGTTGGCATCTCAGCGCCGATCGCAGAAACTGCGTTTGGGAAGCCATAGTCGCATTACGGCTCGCGAACGTGGACATGAATCACGCCCGGGCGTCATGACCGTCTCGCGCGTGGACTTTATCGGTTTCTCTTCACCATGTAAACAACTCAGACTGCACCGTTGGGGCTATTGGAGAAGTCCCGAGGGGACGAGTTAATCGAAAACACCGCCCTGATATAGGCTCGAGGCTCCAGAGTCGTCCTTTTGCGTCAAAGTTCTTTTGACTCTTGAAAAAACGATATCCGCAACGGACAACAGCTCCTCACCATTGCATGCTGTGCTCTCGACCAACCAGAGAGTCATTTTCACTCTCATTTTGTGTGTCCGGCCACTCCTGGCTCCTAACCAATCTGCTCGCTTGCATGCATGTGATTTGCGTTGTTGCATAGACATAGCGTCTGAGGAGGAAGAGCACATGGACTGCATAGCCCGTAGTAAAAAATAACCATGCCAACGGAAGGACAGCTGCCCTCCATAAGCTCTACCATCAGAACGTGCTGGGACGGCGCGCGACAAAAGTAGACTTCGCCTTTGCAACGCGGTGTGAGAATGGGAACTTGAGTCCAGGAACAAGGAGCTGCTTGATGGAGGGACGACGGACGTCTTCCGCCTTTGCGAGCTCGACGACGCGGAGAACCTGTTCACCATCCACGTTAGTCCACGGGCTTCGAATATAAAGCGTTGAACCAGACGGCATAAAACACGTACGTGAATGGACCGGAAACGAGCACGGTGTCTGGCAGCCATGTCCTGGTACAGCGCCTTGACGAGCATCCGCACGCGAGAGCTCGTGCAATTCCTTGTACATGTTGTGCGTGCCCGAATGGAAATCGTAACGCAACCAGACACCAAAGTTCTTGACTTTCAACGGTTTCTTTTCAGACGTGCGAGGGTGCAGAGACCCGTCAACGATCCCATTCCACCTGCCATTTGAACGGCTACAAGGGATACACACAACGTTGACACCAATGATTTCACCGCTCGCTTTCTTGACCTTTTTCAATTGACTGGTAGCGTGAATCGAGATTCAGTACGAACTTGAAGAGGAGTATTTTTGCTTTGGAGGGATGAACCTAAGGAAATACCAGAACCGTGACTTGGCGACGACTTCATTCGGCGCAAATTGAAGGTACGCACGCGATAGATTTCGGGTGTGGGGTCGGATTCAGTGGGTCAGACTCGGAAATGGCGCCCGACGACTTGGTATTCTTGAAGGCCCATCTGGATCAGCATCGGACGTTAGTATGCACATCCACCACTGCTACGCCAGATCCATCCCCAGGAGACTTTGGACCGAAAGCGCGACATAGATGGAGGATGTGGATTCAGTGCGAGCACAAGAAAGGTACGTACTTTTGTGATGGTCTTGATCTGGAGGCGTTGACACTGTCGGCGACGATGAGGGACCCTCGTAAGTAGTAGGATGGACACGAATGACGCTGAAGAGCGCTCAAGTCTGATAGCGATGTAATACTAGTACAGGGTATAGAATGTCACGATATAGCTATTTCTCAAACAGCATAACTCGGTAGAAAGTAACATGATAGCGAAACGAGGAGACAGCGAAACGGTGACGTACAACTAGAGAAAACACGGCTTGATAGAACCCCATACCAGCATCACAATATCTCCACCACCTCCGTCCGGATATCCTTCACAAAGCCGGTCTGGTGTTCAAGTTTGGGCACGATGATCTCGTGCTCGGCGGCAACTCGCTTGAGCTCGCCATTGGGTTGTTGCTGCAGCAATAGCACATGGAAGGGCATTTGTAGACGAACGATCAGCCGCAAGGCTCGCGTGTAATCGTCCATTCTGACAGCGGGTACGACGTACGACTTGGATGGGGAAATCGGCGAGGAATCAAGGTCCGATTCCACATCAGTGTCGTAGTCGTCTTCATCCTTTGTACCCCCCCAGGCGAAGCTATCGAGTGGATCCCGCAGGTCGCGAATCCACGGGTGGACAAAGATGAGCCTGCGCGGCTCACTCAGCGAAATCTTGTCCGAAGTCTGGAAGTCTACATGGCCGATCCCTGGCACCCGAGCACGGTACCGGATCTCTTCACCATCTCCGGAACCCTGTAAAGCCAGCCTTTTCACAGCGAAGATGATGCATGGGAGGTACAGTCGCCGGTTGGCGAAGCGCGCCGGTGGTAAACGGGTGAGCCGATCATAGACTAGCATGGTGTCTGTCTGAGACAGTGATTTTCTTAACGCTGTAACGCGCACGTCCATTTCAGCCTCGTCGATGGCAGGTAAAGTTCCAGGTGGCCGACTATACACTGCAAGGCTGGAGGGAAGAGAGCTATTGTATGACGACGACTTGCCGGTCCAGGCGAGCACTGTCACTTCGCCTGAACGGGTCACAATCTCCTCCAGCAGGTGGCCGAGCGCGGCATCGCCTTCGCCGTAGCGTGGTATGATGTCACTGTTAAAGATCCCAATCAACGAGTACGCCACATCTTCTTCCAAAGTCGCGTTGCGTCTGGAAGCAACTCGCAATTTCTCTCGCACGTTGAGATCGGCGGGTTTGAAGTCCATAATGGTTTCGCTAGCGATCCCGATGGCACCCGCAAGTTCCCGCATGATCTCGGGTGACTCCTTGTGGTTCGACCGAGTATCGTCGAGATACGGCTTCCAATCACGAGTGTAGAACCGTATCAGTCTTGCTGCGAGAAGCTCTTGTGCAGTCCATGCCCGTGTCATCCAGGTGCTCTCCGTGAGATCGCCAAGGGCCGACGGAGACGCTACGCTTGCAAGGTGTATAAATGTGGCTGCGGACGCTGCGTACCATTTGTACATCATCGTGAGCGACTGGTTCAAGACTGTGCTGATCGTCTTATCGATGCAGCAGGTGTCGCTCCATGCCCATCGATATCCTTCCGTGCGAACCACCTCGCAAAACTTGCGCAACTTGTCGTTGAGGGGCGACGATTCCAGCTTCCAGACCGAGCCAGCCAGATTGACGTCCTGTAACAAGGGCTCCTTCCCCTGCCATACGTGCGAGAGTGTCACGTATTCGAAGTATTTCCCTACCA
>JBBPLW010000157.1:0-35720 GCA_038089995.1 Tylopilus balloui
GGATCACTACCTCTTCCGTGTCATCATCGACATCCATGTTGTCCTCGCCGTCGCTGATGGCATTCTTTGTCCGCTTGCCCTTCTTATCCTTCCCTGTGGCTTTGGAGCTTGCCTTTCTACCATCTGTGTCTCTTGAAGAACCCGGGCAATCATTCCCTTCCTCATCCCAGTTCTTATTGTGTTCGTTATATGTATAGCCAACTAAAATCTTATCAGCATCACGACGGAAAGAGAGAAACCGGTTAGAAAACGTACAATCTTTGTCCGTGATGACTGGTGGATTGTAAAGCTTGTCAATTTGGAGGAGGAGTTGCTTCGCATGCTTGAGAGTTTTGGACTCATTGCTCATTCGGTATTGCATCTGGGCCCCCGTCCATACCATGCCCAATGTATCTTCATATGCTGTCCAGTCTAACTAAGATCAGCGAAGGGGTAAGATTCACGAGGGAATAGAGCTTACCACACTCTTCTATGTGGGAGTGTTTGAGAGTCATGTCGTTTTCCTAGCGCCATGCTTTTATGTTGATGGGCTTGTGTTGGCAAACAAAGTATTTGATGAGCAGATACATGTCGAATATTTGGCTGTGGTATGCGAAATGCTCCATCAGCCTCAACTTCAGCTGGTCCACAACGATGTTCTTAAATATGTTGACCATGTACCACAGGAGCATCACGAGGTTGTCTGTGAGATCCACAGACATTCCCAGCTCCTGGGCGTGCGTGAGAACAAGGTGGATCACATTCTCTCTCCAAACGAAGCAGTCGATATGCTTGAGATACGTGTCTGGGAGGGTGAGGACGACTTCCCCATTGATTGCCACGTTGACAAGTGTTGAGTCCAATAAGCACCTGACATGGCACTTCATTGCGAGTAGGCATCGGAGCCTCTGTTTGGTAGGGATTTGATCCAGGTAATAGCAGGGTGCCATTTGGCGAGGGTTGGGGTGCAAGGTGGTGGAAGTCAAGAGAGGTTGGGATGCACAAGGGTTCACAATGGCATATGGACAATAAAATACCTAAAAAGGAAGTTCATTCCCATGGTATTATGTAATCAGAGTACAAATACGGTGGCCGACCAACCTTAGCCTAACTTTGACCACAGATTGCGTCCCATGGTGAAGAACACAAGCAAAGCGAACAAGTGCAGGAGCCTGTCTGGCTATTAGGTTTGCATCCATACCTGTGGATGCAAGTCAGTGTGACGGTCGCCTTTGTGGCCACAAGAGGGTGGCTCTTGTGGCTGGCACTCCCAACAAATGCAAAGTTATCTGAACTGCAACCTGGATTGCCCTGGACAAGGCTCGCACAGACCAAACTCCAGGCGTGAATCATGTACGAGGGTTCCTTGTTGACAGGAAATAGTCGACAACCTGCAGGCCAATGAGGCCGAACTGGAACTCAAGCGTCTTGGGCTACCACCCCTGCAAGGGGAGGACGTGCCGGAACAGGTTAATCGTAGTCCAAGGTATGTATCAATGTTTCGTATGATATCATGTATTATGCTGAACATGAATACAAACAGCGACCTAGACATCGTCATGGAAGAGACGATCAAATCCGAACTGGAGGATGAAATGCAGGTGGAATCAGACCTGATACGCCCAGCCCTCCTGTCTACGCCAAGCTTGGATGGTGATAATGCATCCAGGGGGTCATCAAGAGAGTCTGGTCCATCAAACTGGACTGGGAAATATTCTGTGGCATCGACCTCAAGCTCATCGTTGCTAGTCCCGAACTATGCAAGTCCCACACTCTCCATATCCCCTTCTCGAAGCCAGGATGAGTGGTATCCCATAGCTGTGTCGGAGGAATGACGATTTCAAATTCTGTATGTCCCAGATCCAAGCAGGGAGTTGAAGAGGATTGATGCAGAGGGAAATTTAGGGTGGACGAAACGTGAGATCATGTTCCCACACTACAATGCGATTCAGGGCCTGACCGGGTTTGTATACAAGGTCAGTGAGAACAAGAGAGGGGTCAGGGTGCTGATCACCGAATGGGTAGGTTCCTCTCTTTGGTATGCTCTTGAGTGGGAGTGGGATGCTGATATCGTGTTGTAGCTGTGGTTACTGCTTACCATCGATGAGTTCCAGGGTGGAACCACGTTCGACGTCAAGTTCATGAAGTGGGACGACTTCAAGAACATGGTGGTTGACCCTCCGAGCAATGCTCAGACATGGAACAGACTCGCCTCGATGGATTGTATTATAGGTGGGATTGATTACTTGATCGATCATAGGTTAGTCGCTCTTACAAAAAACGAACAAGTGAATCACTGATGTTCCACCTGTAGGAGTGATTTTAATTCATACAACCTCAACGACGATATGTTCAGAAGGTATGAAGGACACATCATCCAACTGTCCAGCCAGACGCAATTCTGGCCACTGATTAGGCCAGCAAGGGCATCCGTGAGCAAGTGGGCGACAATTTGGCACCTTCAGATGACTGCCAAGGAAAACGGAAGGTACGCACTGGCAACCATGCTCCTTGGTGAAGACCAAGAAATACCTTTGAGCATGGTTTTGAAGCGAAGCCACAGCAAATGTGGTTTGCACATCATTCTGCCGACTGCCACGGTGCACCATTGAACATGGGGATACCTCAAGAGCATGACAAGCCCAGACACATTCTGGATGATGCAGGAGTATGTACCAAGTCTAGTGAAGATGGGAGAATGGAGGGTGTTCGTGATTGGGGGTAAGATCATAGCAATCATGCACTCTTACAAAACTGGATCAAATGGCGAGTGGAGAGGGAAGCAGACAGACGCGTTCCTGACGCTGGAAGAGATCAGGTGCATCCATGTTCTACCATTAATCAAACGAACTGACAATCTTGCGTGACAAGTCGAATCATGGAGAAATCGAAAAAGCCCCTTGACTTCGTGGCACTTCGAGACCAAATAGTCAACCCTGAACACGGAACAGAACATCTTTGTGATCAAGGAAAACGTGAGTTTTATGAATTCATTCTCAACACTTGGAAGGAGTTGGCGATTTGAGAGTTGAGAGATATAGGTGATAAGTTGTCCATTGGCATCTTTTGCCGAATGGACATCAGGATCAAGATCGATCCATATGGGAAGGGAAAGCCACAATACTTTATTAACGAAGTGGAGCAGATAACAACCACAAGCATATGGCTCTACCACTTTGTCCACGGTACAATGCAGATGTTGGGTGATACCTTCGCCATGGTGTTCAAACAGTGGTTGAAGGACATGCAAAATCCTTACATACTATAATATACCATAAAGAATAGAATATATCCTATACTCACTGATAGCGCAACAAGCAGAAGTATTTGGCAACCATTTTGTTACTGAATTGAAGATAGACTCATTTTTGGCATGCTGAGGTGATGCCCAACTGGGGTTCAGTGTGCCTAACATAAATTTGACACTCCGAGAAAAGACCAAACTTGTGTTCGGTGCTCAGAATGCCCATCATACATCACATTTGTATGCCACGAATGAGTGAGACTTCAATTAGATGTGCCAGACATGAGTTCAGCTCGCGTTCAGTGCGTCACACATAAGTTCGACTTGTGTTCAGCACATGTTCAGCACATGTTCTGTGCTTACAAGGTGGTTTACAAAAGTTATATTAGTCTGCAGAACGTGCAAACATGTATGTGTCCCTTATCAAGAGTATGTTTAGCAGCATTGTGTGTCTCTGAACATCATTTGAAAACATGCTGAAACTGGCAAACGCATGCGAAAGGGGGGTTTGTGGAAGACACTAACGTTGCCTACAACATTGATGACATGACTTCCATGCCAGTAAATGGCTTGTGACCATGACTGAGAGATAAATATCTGAATATGGAAATGTATTTGTAATCTATTCTCACGTTCACACCTATTCGTATATAAACCATGGTGTTCAGGAATGGGGCAGACGCAAACCTTAATCTCTATAAGGATAAACAGAGAAAATACAACTTAAATGATTATGAAAACCAGGAAAAGGTGAATTTCAGCAAATAATTAGGTTATGTGACAAATATAAGCATTGTCATATCCATAGAGGGGATGCCAGACAAATTCAGGACCAATGTGGAAATGAGGTGGGGATCAGGGATACCCCTTTCCGCCGGTTAGCATTACTAGTGGTGATCAATGTCGCGAGGCACTTTCAGCTATGGCATGGGAATGTCCTATTTCTTACGAACAGGCTATGTGTCAAGTATGGATGTCTTATACAACTCTCTGAAGCATTCACGCTATGATTCATAGTGGAGAACACGTCGATCCCTGTTCCGAAAGTTCATTGCACCTTCATTCACAAAGGCTGCACATACATTCTGATGGAGAGAATCAAGGGTGAGTGTCTCATATGTGGGTGGACGTTGAGGTTGGAAGAATCAAAAGAAAATATTTTCGTTCAGCTGAGGAAGATGGTGGAGGAGATGAGGATGCTGCAAGCACCGAGTGAGAGGATATCGAGTGTCACTGGAGGGCCTCTAAGCGCCCCACGGTTTGCTGGGATGACCTCATTGGTTGGCCCATTCAACACGATCAAAGATTTTCACCTGTTTCTGCAGAACAGATTGAAGGAGCCTATAGGAAAATATCTGGAAATCGGGGATATGATGTGTATGTAGGACAGAGGTTGGCCTATGCTGGTTTTCACGCATGGAGACCTTAGCAGCATGAATATTCTGGTTCGTGGAGATGAGGTTGTCAGGATCGTGGACTGGGAAACTGCAGGATGGTATCCGATCTATTGGGAATACATGATGGCATGTCTTCAAGGGAATCCACAGAACATGTCATGGAAGAACGAGTCGGACTGGTTTTTGGAACTGATGGAGAGGGAGCTGGAAATGGAGAGGTTACGGCTGAAATATTTCGGACCGTTTGCTTGGTTCAGATGACAAACTGGTACCTAGAACAGAGGCTTGAGAATCGAAACAGACAGGTGGTTGAGAAGTACAACGAGTATGGTCGATGTGTAAGGACATGTTTGTTATGGTACCAATAGATCAAGAACAGTTATAGAGTATTGATCAGAGGGCAGTCTCTCGTCCCTCAATCAAATCAAACGTAGGTATAACGGAATAGTCCCAATTTCCCTCCCCACTGAACCGACCCTCACTTATCTTTTTATGCACATAAGACATTGCTGCCTGTTTCACAGCAGGCCAGTCTACAGTTCCTCTACCCAAAATTCCATCAGTGACATGCAGGGCTTGGAGGGCATCTTGCACCCAAAGGACACAGTTTCATTCCAGATTTTCTGGATGGAGTGGAATGGAACGAATGAGGTCAAGAAGACGATCTTTGTCCTGTATTTTTGCGAGTCTGATGCGGACGAGAGTGGAGCTGGTGGGAATGAAGCGAGCATTGTCCGACTGTTCATAAACTCAGTGAACTTGTACACCATCACAAATGGAATTCTTAGCGTGCATGCAGATGCTGCGAGAATGCTCTGTCTTGACTTTGGGACCAATGACGAGTGCCCAGTGGAACCTATTAGATTGATACATGTCGGAGCAGATGGTAGAAAGGAATGATGGGCAACTCACTTATCCTCGCCCTCAGGCATGTTTGGAGTACCATCTCAAGCGTAAAGGAAGAGGTAGAGCCAGTCCTTGTTAGAGCGGGTTGGTGCCATAGAGGAATACCGATGGTGAGGGGAGAGGGAAAGATGAATGAAAGAGGAATGAAAGGAAAGTGAACTGGATGATATAGGTTCGACCAGATCGATCGGGAATGAAAATGATTGTTTCTAAACAGGCAATTTCAGTGGGTGACACCCAGGGCACTACTGCCCCGTGTCAAATACATGTGGAGTGTGGATACAAAGCTTGTTTACATATCAAACATGAATGTTATTCTATGCTACGAAATCGAAACCAGAAGTGTTCCAGAATGTATGAATGAAACACAAGTTTGGCGCATGTTTGGAGAGTCAAACCTGAGTTTGGTACATGTTTGGCCCATGTGCGGCATGCCGAACTTAAGTTCGACACATGTTCGGCGAGTCGAACCTGAGTTCTACAGATGCTCGGCGCATGTTCGGCAAGTCGAACCTGAGTTCTACAGATGCTCAGCGCATGTTTGGCATGTCAAACTTAAGTTCGACACATGTTCAGCCAGTTGAACCTGAGTTCTACAGATGTTCAGTGCATCTAACATGAGTTCCGCTCATGTTCAATACATGTTTGGAGCATCGAACCCGAGTTCTACAAATATCCAGCGTGTCTAACATGAGTCCAGCTCATTCTTTAGTACATGTTCGGAGCATTAAACCTAAGTTTGGCACATGTTTGGCATACCGAACTTAAGTTCGACACATGTTTGGCACATGTTTGGTGCGTCGAACATAAGTTCGATGCATGTTCAGAGAGTCGAACCTGAGTTCTACAGATGTTCAGTGCGTCTAACATGAGTTTCACTCCTGCTCAGTACATGTTCGAAGCATCAAACCTGAGTTTGACACATGTTTGGCATGCTGAACCTAAGTTCGACACATGTTTGGCGAGTCGAACCTGAGTTCTACAGATGTTCAGCACGTCTAACATGAATTCTACTCATGCTCAGTACATGTTCGGAGCATCGAACCTGAGTTTGGCACATGTTTGGGGTGCCGAACTTAGGTTTGACAAATGTTTGGCAAGTCAAACTTAAGTTCGACACATGTTCAGCGAGTCGAACATAAGTTCTACAGATGTCCAGCATGTCTAACATGAGTTCAGCTCATGCTCAGTATATGTTTGGAATGTCAAACCTGAGTTTGGCACATGGACGGCGCGCCGAACTTAAGTTTGACAAATGTTCGGAGAGTCAAACCTGAGTTCTACAGACGTTCAGCATGTCCAACATGAGTTTCAATGATGCTCAGTACATGTTCGGGGCATCAAACCTGAGTTTGGCACATGTTCAGTGCGCCGAACTTAAGTTTGGCACATGTTTGGCGAGTCGAACCTGAGTTCTACATATGTTCAGCATGTCTAACATGAGTTCAGCTCATGCTTAGTACATGTTCGGAGCATCATACCTGAGTTTGGCACATGTTCGACGCATCGAACTTAAGTTCGACACATGTTCAGCAAGTCGAACCTGAGTTCTACATATGTTCAGCACATCTAACATGAGTTCAGCTCATGCTTAGTACATGTTCAGAGCATTGTACCTGAGTTTGGCACATGTTCGGCGCGTCGAACTTAGGTTTGGTATATGTTCAGCGAGTTGAGCCTGAGTTCTACAGATGTTCAGCACGTCTAACATGAGTTCTGCTCATGTTCGGAGCGTCGAACCTCACCAATAGGGCACAGCCACCTCCCTTAGGTTTAGGTTAGGTTAGGGTCAAACTTTGAGTCCCTCAGCCCTTGATTTTGTTTCCCATGGAGCTGAAATAAATCACATACTGCATGGCCGTCTCTCCACCCATGCTCCAACTCCATACAGCAGGCATCCATGCCAAACATGCTGGGCTGCCAAAGGATGCGCATGGCACCAGGGTCTAACCAAAAGAGGAGTTCAGGATCCTGCCTCCAAGCCCCATAGAACACGACAGACATCACTCCAGCATTGTGTTCTACATCTTAGACCGGTAGTGGCGATGCGTAGCATAGCCGTGGTGCCCAGTTTACTTTGCCTGACGTCAGGCAAAAGGCACCAGTAGGATGTGGGCACGTTGGCTATCTAACTTCAATACTTAGAGAGAGCTGTCAAGGAAAATCAGAGCAGACACAGTGCCCACAACATCCCATTCCTCCTCTCAGATGCGAAAGCCATCCAACCGCTGCTTAACTTCATCAGCGGCACAAAACGCTTCCCACTCCATGCCCAGTGACGTGTCCTTCCGTCATCGCCAGCCGAACCAACTGCAGTCGTCCGCTCAAACCTTCCAGCCATACACCCCACCACCCCAAACCTATCCTGATCATACATGTACTTGTTGGTGGCGGAATGGCTGTCTACCTCAGACGATTGCAAGAGAGAACCGGAGAAGTTGAGGGAGAGAGGGCTACAAGACCAGCTCAGGCAAACTTCATTGACTGACCAGAATACCAACCTCAAGCTCGCAAGACTGCAGTATATCCAAGACCCCATCTACATTACGCCTTCAGTTACTCTTTAGCTTCTCCTTTTTCGCCCCCCTATTCCTCCCATACCTGGCTACCCCTCAGGGTAATCCGAGTACCTGATACCCATTGCACACACTGGCAGTCCACTATACCTGCATAATGTCTCACTCAAGTAGCTGCTGATTCAGAAGACCTGGCCATCTGAAACTACTGGCGGGAGTGGTGAGACTTGGAGGGGGGGCCCAGGCCTGCTCCTCAGTGCATTCGGAAGATCAGGGACATGGAAAGGGCATGGGTGCCCCCTATTACTTAGTTTTGTACCATTCGGTGCTGGGTTCTGTGCTCCCACTGGATAGTAATGGATTCAAAAAAAAAAAGAAAAAAAGAAAAAAGAAAAAGAACTTCAATATTGACCCCCTATCCTTTCCACCTGGGCATGTACAGCGTCTGCTATGTGACATTATGCAAAACTGCCCTCATCTTCGACTGGATGCACAGGAAGTTCCTCCCCCTGCTCCTCTTTGCTGGTATCCACTCGTCCTTCAATGCTCTTGCCAGTAAACTTCTCCCTACCGCCTGTCTGCTGTCGCTTCACTGATTTTGGAGAGTACATGTTGGACTCCCAGTCCTTTTTCATCACGTGGTAGGGCATGAAATGCCTGCCATCCACAGCAAGCCTAAGTTCCTGCAGGTTTGACCCATCATTTTCGGGCCAATCTTCACTGCTCAGAGCAGTGGAAAATTGGGCTGATATGCCATCGCGCGTTGCTTTCTGTCCAGACATGCATGCTGCCCAGCTGCTCTCTATAGTTTTCGGGCACCAGGGGGCTATATGAGTGCACCTGACACGAATTGCCAGGTATCTTGCGGTGGAACTTTCCGAAGGGGGGCACGCTGAGTAGTATATAAATGGGCAGAGGGGTAGGCGGTGCACTGTGCACATGGGCTGCCGTGGGCTGCAGGGCTCCTTGCCAGACATTCGCTTGGAAAGGTCCCAGTCGATGGGCATCCCACGCCCATCTATGGTGGCCATATTTCCAGGGCTGAGATCCCAGTGCAAGACCAGCGACTTCTTTAGAGCGTCCCCATGGGCTAATGAAGCAGAAATTAGTACATTTAGCTGCAGTTCTGCCTCCATACACTCTCACCATCTAGAGCGTCGCTCACTGCGGTGGCTAGCTCACGTGTGCTGCTAAACTCTACCAGTTTGGCTCCGACGGCGTCCGGCACCAGCCTATAATGGCAGTGAGCAGCAGACCTGGCAGATTCTGTGCTGGCGAACAGTTGCCCTGCCCAGCCTTTGATGGTATACCTCTGCGTCTGCGTTGCATGGTGCAAGTCATTCGAAACCTCACCAGCTGCAATGTACCGGGGTATGTTACAAACTTGGCTATCGTGCAGTGGCCTATATGTCTTGCCCTCTGGCTTGATTCCGACCACATTCGTTCGCCAGGTATCTTTCAGGAAAACTTTCCGCTTGCTGACTGAATCATGAGCAGCAAAGCCGCAAGTTGAATGTCCCAGGAGGCTATAAGGCAGTGCGATCGGTGCAGGTGCAATGACCTGGAATCTTTCATTCAAACTCAAGGAGTGGCTGCCTACTTCTGTTCAGAACATCAGAACACTGGCAGGCAAGTTCAAGCATTCGCATGCTACCACAGGGTCTTTGATGGGAGGAGCGGCGACCTTCTTGTCAACCTCTCTCATGGCTGGCAATGCTTTCGAGAACTGACGCAGGAATTCTTCCAACCCTCCCTCTCTGCCATATGCAATAGATGCTGTGGCGGTTGCACCTGAGCGGTCCCATCGTACGATACAGGCAATGTTTTTGATGGTGGGAACAGAGTGGCAGTGCGTGCGGAATTGCAACCCAAGCTGAGCAGCCACATACACGACAATCTGGCATAGAGTATCAAGGGTCGTCTTGGAGCTGCATATAAACGTTCCGTGCTGTGGGCCCTGTTCTTCGTCTGCAGAGAGGAAAGCGAACCGTTCCTAGCTTTCCACTTAAACTTGACAGTGATCTCAATGCTGGAAACGTCTGCGAGGCCTGATCGAACAGTGGTGGTGCCCTTACTGTAAATACAGATGTCTGGCTTGACATCAAAACTGAAGTCGGTTCGACGGGGGCTGTTCAAATGGCTAGAGCTATTAACAAACTCTAGCCCAGGGGCTAACGATGTAGCACACTCAACCTTTGCATGATGAATGTGCAGTAGAGGGCCAGCTATGTCATTTTCAAAGGGTGTGTGTGCCAATGTCTCGCTTTCACAGGCCACGGTCTTCTTGAAGGGATTCACTGCGTATTCTTCTGGATCTCCCATAGGGAAGAGCTCGTTGAGGAATGCCCAAACGGGCATAGGCCCTGTGATATAACCAAGCATTTCCTTCCCCTGAAAATCAAGGGTGGGGTTCGTTTGGGCATCCTTGAGGGAAACAAGGGGCATAAGAAGGCCTGAGGATGACAGGGAATCCTTATCAGGCAGCCAATAGAAGGTGCCTTCGGCAACAGAAACAAAGCAAGCACTCAGCAAAGATAATAAAACATGCTGTCACCATGGACAATGAAGCAGCTGGCTTTAGGGGTCGCGGTGAGCATGTGAAACCTTTGGGGGCAGTGACAGCAAGGGTTTAGGTACCCCTCGAAAAGAGCTATGTGCTGCTGTTTGCAAGTATCGCACGCATCTAGGTCACGAGTCATGTTGGCATCCCTCAAGTATAGTGTGGCTAGGTAAGAGCACTGGTCGCGATTCATGACAGTCGAATTACGTTATTTCCACCTGCATTGCTTCTGTGTTTGGGAGGGAAAGAGTGCACCATTGTCAATGCGGGGGCATGGGGGCGTCATCGCCAATGTAGGGACGTGATGCCATCATCGCCGGTGTGGAGTGGTGGCTCAGCATGCCGTTCTGCCCTACGGATGACCAGGGCATCTCCACGCTTCTGCGCCACGAAGGTTTTGCTCTGCTTCCACTGCCCCTTGCATGCAGGACTCCGTGCTACTTATTTTTATCCCATCTCCCTTAGCTGGACTCCCATGTCAAATGCCTGTTGCAATCAGCAGCCGCACGCAGCCTCGCTACCATCCGACAGACCAAATTGCTGACATGCACATGGTGCATGTCCATTTCATTCCTCAAGTATGCCTCACCACTGTCTCTACACTGTACAAGTACATTGCCCTTTTTATGTATTTAATCCTTGCACTACTCCTGTGTCCAGATCTCAACCAAGATCCTTTATTCCCTTTTTACGCAGTATTCATTCCGCCCGTATGTAAGCCCTCTATGCTGCATCGAGCACCTCAGTCCCCTATTCATGCATGACGGCTGAGGTGAGCTATCTATATTCGCTGTTTACCTACTTGAACTAATCCATACACAACTTCTCATCTCTTGATAGCTGTTGTGCATTGTCTGGCCCTGCAGGAACTCTCACAACACCATGGGTCGCACGTATCTCCAACTGGCTGGAGACATCTCACCACTGCATGATTTCCCGAACAACCCTCATTGTTTTCGGCGCAGATGTCGATGCTATCGCTGACTGGCAAGGACTGGACACCTGTGGCGAAATTGCCAAATGTAGTCATATTCCCATGGAGTACAGCTAACTCTGGCATGTTGGCCTTTGTTTGCACCTTGTTCGTTTTTCTTGCCTTTTTCTCTATAAAAGACTGATGAACGTTTTCTCACAGGTTCTACCTTTCTCTGGCCATATGGTGGAGGCCTCTACTAAGACCCAATGCCCGACCCACCTTGTTGGCGGGGGTAACACATCCACTGTCATGGGTATGGCATTTGTGGCTCACACTGCACGCTCAACTTTGTCAGTCAGGCGTCACGTTCATGTCAGTGGACATCGCATGGCTGTGTGCTGCGCTGCACCAGAGGGGCCGACCTTGGCCCGCTGGTTGCACCAGCTCTCAGCCAATAAACTAACCAAAGTCTTTTCACAGGTTCTACCCTCCTTCGGCTATATGGCAGAGGCCTTTACAAAGACCCAATGTGCGACCTGCCTTGTTGGCGGGGGTAACACACCCGCAACAGTGGGTGTGGCGTTTGCAGCTCACACTATGCACTCAACTTTGCCAGTCAGGCATTGTGTTCACATCAGTGGATATCACATGGCCACATGTTGTGTTGCACCAGAGGGGCCGACCTTGGCCCACTGGTTGCACCAGCTCTCAGCCAATAAACTAACCAAGGTCTTTTCACAGGTTCTACCTTCCTTCAGCCATATGGCAGAGGCCTCTACTAAGGCCCAATGCCCAGCCTGCCTTGTTGGTGGGGGTAACACGCCCACGGCAGTGGGTGTGGTGTTTGTGGCTCACACTGCGTGCTTGACTTTGTCATTTGGGCATTGCGTTCATGTCAGTGGACATCGTGTTGTCGTGTGCTGTGCTATACCAGAGGTGCCGACCTTGGCCTGCTGGCTGCACCATCTCTCGATCAGAAAATAAATTGCAATGGCAATGATGTTTTTCGAATGCCATATTCCCTCTGGCCACACGGCTTTGTTAGTCGGGTGTTGCACCCACATTAGTGGACGCTGCATCGCAGTTTAAATTTAAATTGTCCAAAGCGACACACCTACCATATGGCAGAGGGTTGATGAACATAGTACACTGAGAGCGTTGGTGCAGTGTTAAACTGCATGTCTGCCTTTATCAGTGGGGTACTACAGTGTGCTTCTCAGACTCACATCATTGCATTCTGCATTGCACGGGAGGGGTCCTAGGCCAGCCTTGACCCACTGACTGTCATAACTGCAGAGCACTCTGGTTAAGCTACAGACTGCAGGAGGCATCCTCGGCCAGTAAGAAGGAAATGCATCGTAGATAAAATAAATACCTTATCCCTGTATACAACTTCCTAGGGGTGTTATGAGATCTTTCTGCCCTGTGCTTCAATCATGAGTAGCAGCTGTGGTATTCTCGCTACCTCATTCCTACCTGAAAACCTGTATGCCAGCAATGGTTCCATGAGAGAAGCATGGACTAATTTTCTAAACCATGCTGTCAAGATGTGAGAATGCTGTTGCAGTCCCGCAGCGTGTATACCTAAAATTGAATAAGACACATCTGAAACCCTCCGATGCGTCCAAGTCAGAAGCATCCAAGAAGGGTTTTCCATGTGCCTCATCACCTTGAAAGCTCCAGTCAAAATATGGAAGGAAAATATAGCAATAACATGATATAATGAGATATTTACAGCTATGTCCTAAGCGGAGTATTGTAGGCACCAGATTGACGCTGCTAGATTCGCAGACTCTAAGGGTCCAATGAGGGCAACAAACGCCGCAGCTCCACCTTCTCTGCTGAGGTCCAAGCATTTGAAAGGCCCTGAGAAATGCAAAGGGATTCAAGAGGGCACTTTGACCTAGCCAAGAAATCGAGGACATCCTGGGGTTCTCCATAGTAACCAGCACAGACCATGAGCTCCTGCAATGCAGAAAATGCGGCCACGCACAAAAGGTTACCCAGCTCGAACTTAGCTGCTATGTAAAGGGATTCAAGCTTGCCGTGGGTGAGGGGGTCACAAAGAGACGGAGGCCACGTGGTGCAGGGGCTGTCTATAGTAGTAAGCTCCTTGAGGTTGGGGCACCACGTTAGGATCTTCTGCCATATATCCATGTTGCTAGAGACCTCCACGCCCAAGTGCGTTACAGCCACCCAATATGGATTGAAAACTCCAAGAAACTCACCTTCACCACTCAGTCACAAGGTGCAAGTGCGTCCGGCCACTCCTACACTCGCTGGATCGCCAACTGCGGTGACTTTGCACTCCCCATAGTTTGTAAGGGCATCTTTCAGGGGCCGTTCGAAATCTGGCAGGGCCTCGAGGAAGGTCATGCTGAAGTAAATCTTTTAAAATTGAAACACCTAAAGAAATAGCAGAACTAACATTGGACCGGTGTTTTCTTTGGCATTCTCATCAAAGCTGTCAAAGATGATGGAAATCGCCCAAAGAGTTGGGTATGAGTGAGAACGGAGGGGGAGGTTGGCTGAAGAAATGGGGCTGAATATCAGCCTTTCCAAACAGGGACAGCAGTCGAGGAGCATGAGCAGTACATCTACTTCATAGACAGTATCTGTTGGGAGCCTCACACCGAGGCGAACGAGGCTGGCCCAGCTTGGTTGGGGTAAAGTGGCAGGAGTCGCTGTGAGGGAACCGAGAAGGAGGGTGTGAAGGGTTGGGTATGGATGCACGATAGCAAGCATGCGCTCACCTTCCTCATAACATGCTTCAATGGCGAGGTGCTTGAGAAGGCTGGACCCTCGAGTAGCACGTCCATGTCCAACTCAGATTGGGCCATGAGTCGAAATCTCTCAGAGCAATGTCTATAAGAACAAATGGCCTCCATCCATTCATCCTCAAACAAATAGTCATCACCAAGCGCGATCACCAGCGAGAGTGGGCAGTTTCCTGCTCTCGAAAGCCACCTCTGGTAGAAATCTACATCTTCGGAACCGACGGCTTCTGGTGTGTCGATGTCGGAATCGATATTTGGGACAGTGTCCAGGGAGGACCAAAGCTCAGGTGTGTGAAGTATAGTGTCCCTCCACCTGCGACAGACCCGCAGGAGAAGCAGTGGGGCCTCATCTGGCGTTGGCTTAATGTAGGTCCCAAGAGGCAAGCACCCAACAAAGATGTGGGCATGCAATCCCACCAGGAGTCTCTGCATGGGGGAAGCATTCAGATGGAACAGAAAGGGCCAGTTGCGAACCTTTTTACAGGGCCGAGGGCTATGAACCTAATGTAAGCGGTAGACAGTGCATGGAAATTTCATAAGCAAAAACAATGCCTGCCTGATGCCAAAGCTCAATTTGGACAACAGTGGGGCCAGGTGGACTGGCAGTTCAAACTACGCCCCCTTTAGCTGCAGGAAGAGTGGTCTACGCAAGGTGATCAGAGAAGTGTGATGTTGCAAACATTGGCGGAGCACACTGCCCAGAAGATTGACTTCGACGGGCTCAAGAAAAGAAGCTGCCACTCAGCACAGCTGCATTGTTTCTGGCACGAGTTTTACTCGTGACACCCATGCCCAGGTCAAAAAGCATGTATGCCTCTGCTTCACTTTATAGCAGGGGCAACTTCTTCTCATAATTTGCAATCTTTTGTTGGTATTAGAAGCTGTGTATTTTGCAATGCGACCTGCATTCACAGACCAACGTTGGCAGCCATGAAGTTGGAAACAGCTGAAAAAAATGCACCTGCTTAGTATATTCGGTGACAAAGTATCTATGCTCCACCATCTGTTCAATAAGATGGTTGGCCATCTTCATGGGGGCCTTGATTCTCCCTAGCAGCTTGGCCTCCTCAGAGGACGAAAAGGTGCTGCCCGCTTTGCCCGATAAGTAATCCTCCAACTGTTAGGGTGATATGGGAGTACCAGAGAAACCTCGGGTCTAGGAGTCACATGACATAATCCACAACCCATCACCTTGAGAATACTGTTTGAATCATCTATGTGCATTGTACACTCTTTTGATCCTTTTTTCATGCACTACTTCAGTATCTCAGCTGATGCTCAATGGCGTGCTGTCTCCAATTGAAAGGATGTGCCAGCAGATCCCCCACCTCCTTCTCACCCTACTGGCATAGGACTGAAATGTGAATATGCAGTGTGCCGCTGTTTTCTGGGGCTATGGCAGCCCTTTTCTTTCCTTGTGGTATGCGACATGCATAGGATCGCAAGTAAGAGAGGGCATCAGGTGGTAAATGTCTTAGAGAGGCTACGCAATGGTGATGGGACTCGAACAGAGACGGTGGGCGACTCTCTGAAAGATTTATTGGACCCCGAGATATTTTCTACTCCAGGTGAGACGCTGTATGGGCAAATAGCTAGAATAATCTCAGCTCCTCGGCTCAGTGCGGCTTGCCATAGTCGCATCCTCCTGGGTGCGACTGAGAATTTTCCTATGGCCTATTCAAATGCAGCATATTTCCTACTGGTTTAAAGCTATATATTCTACAAACCTGGCGACATGTAATTGCAGATTGAGGGAAACATCGCTAACCCCCTGCTCCATCGCTCACGTGCTTCTCGCTTTCATTCGCCCTTTTGTTCCCAGGACAAGTTCGATACTGCATCTTTCGCCATTCTCATCCCGTTTTCGACGTAAGAAAATAGGGAGCCTGAAGCGTATTGCATGAAAGAGTAGCACCTTTCACCTTCTTGAATGCTAGTATTTGAATGAGTTACCACTGCTGAAGGGATGAGGACCGTCACCCCAGGGGGAAACGTCACCACAAGCTCCAGCTCCCCAAGGACCAGGTGTCCTCCTGCAGAAGGGTCAAAGTCTCCGAGGGCTGTGATGCAGCATATGCCGAATGACAGATTTTTCGCATCACGGTTCGGAACACAAACCGTTCTGGGACCGAGGTTAAAGGCCGCCACAGGCAAGCTGTGCACAAAGGGAAACTCCAAGCTTGTTTTCTCCCAGCGCAACGCCTCCATTAAACTCCGGTAATACTTGTGCGTCTTGGGGAAAAACATCCGGAAAGCCTCTGCATACAGGATTGAGCACTGGCAGGTGTCTGGAAAGATGCACTTACAGTCCTGAAAGCCTGCTAACCTGGCGAGTGGTTCATTTTGCTTCAATCTCTCCACTACATTCTTGTAGAGAGAGTCCGTTGCGGTTTGCATTGGCTCCTGTTCTGAAGTAAGCTAAGACTGCCTTTGCCTTTGACAGTGAAAGTCCTTACTGGAGTACCGCCCCCATGGGAGACACCGGTGAAGATTGCGTGAAACTTCCCTCTCATGTACCTGCTTCCAGGGGGGGAGAGGCTCTCGTTTTCTGCTCTAAACGCGGCGGTCACTTTTTCTATGACATCTTTCTTGTACTTTGCTTTCAGCATCCCTGCGAGCACTGCGACAACCCACTGCGACTTGTCCAAAATCACATGTGGGCATCTAGTGTGTTTCAGGAAATCATTGAAGAGCAGATATTCAAACGCTCCACTCACCTTCCGTCCCACTCAACCAATTTGAATCCATTCTCCAATAGCTGCTGGAAGCTGCTTTCTTCTCAGCTGAAGGTATTCTTGAGACTGCTGAGCCATCCCCCTTCTGCAGCCTTCAAATCCTCTGTGCATGTCTTCACTTCCATCACTGAATGCCCATTTGCCATTTCACGTAGGCATTTGAGGGCCACGCCCTTTAGCCTGCCATCTTCCCGCCTTTCTTCTTCTGCGTCTAACTTCCTCTTTTTTTCCCACCTCGCATCCCTTGCCTTGTTATGCCTCTTTCGCCTCCCATCACTGCAGGCGGAGCTTCCCAAATTAGCCATTAGAACGCTGCGTGCTTCCTCGAGCAGCGTTTTTACACTGGCTTCCTCACACTTTGGCATACAAATGCCCCGCTTCTCTGCCGCTGCGTGCACATTGGGATTGTGCTTGCTGCACAGGCGTTCTGCCTTTCCTTGGCCCTCGACGACACCACCAAAATCTTCGTCCCCAGGTTGACTGGCTGCTTTCTCAATGGTGTCCGAGAGGCCCAGACGAAGGTCGAAGGCAGTAGGTATTATCTTCACTCTAGCTGCTTTCTTACCTTGGACCTCCATGGCTGACATTGGTCAAAAGGGCCCAGCTCTGGCGAAGTTACAGCCGGTGGCAACCAGGCTGTTGTTTTTCAGGGTCAGTAGTTATGTAACGCATGCAACTCAAGTGGTTTTAGGTGCTGGAGGCAGAGGTGTGTTAGTGGGTGGCAGTGTCAGTGTGCTCCCTGACAATGGCGGCCAAGTGGTGACTGTGCGGTTTGCCTGCAAAAAAACACAGTGGCAGTAAAGAGCACAGCCAAAAAAACATTGGAGTAGACACGCAAATGTGATGCCGTACTCACAGGAATTGAAACTTTTGTACCTTGTACCTTGTATGCTGAAGGCTTGTTAGCGAGGCTTAGGTCCCTTTTTTTTTTTTTCAACTACAACAGTGAGACAAATAGTAGTCCTCATATGAAAACATCCGGGCATAGCTGCCGAGTTCTTCTACACAACTATGGCTTGCAAGACCTATGCACCCACCACAACCATGCACCGTAAGGCCAGAGCCAGTTCAAAAGCCCCTGGCAAGATCAAAGTCTCTGTGTTCAAAGTGTACCCACATCCTTTGAAAACGTTCATGCTACACCCCAGTTTTGTGGCGTTAGAGAGAGCTATCTGGGGCGAGTCGCTGGACAAGGTTTGCTGATATCAGCTCCCTGTGGAGCAGGAGTATAGCCACCACAGCGGAGGCAAGTACATGCGATGCCACGTCGAGGTGTTTGATTCACAGAAGAATTCCCTCGGCTTTCTCCCCCTCCCCCTTCATTATTGTGACCACTGTGTCCAGTTATGCTACACCGTTGTCCACACACATTGCAAATGGAATGCCTGGGTTGCATCCAGGCCATCCCAACACAAAATTTTGGGGTTCTCTCAGAATCTGATCAACGACGTTGTGAAACAAAACACAGTGCAATTGCTGCACTACCTCAGAATCCGGCACAAGATCATTGAAGAGTTGCTGTCTCATACCATGACCGCCGATGGCAAGGACCACCTCGACATTTTTGACGAGTTCTTGATCTGAGATGCCAAGGGCTGGCTTTGGAAAGACTACAGCGAAATCCCTGCAAACTAGCAGATATGGATGAAGGCTAACCCTGCTAGCCTGCAGAATGCAAAATATTTTGGTGAGGCCTTTCTCCAGCTGAAGTCACACTTTCCCCAGCTATCATTTTGTAGATTGGCACTGTCAAGACCATCTTGCTCCTGAATTCCTCGCTCCCCAGGACGATGACAGCTGGATCTATGGGGAAATAATGCACTATGACTTCAAAAGCTCCTGGAGGAAGAGGCTGAGGGACGTTGTCATGTTCTGCCACGATGTGGCCCTTTGGAATGCAATCGTGGAGCACACCATCTGCTCTGATGCCACATGTTATCCCAGTACGTGGCTCAAAGGACATGTGCCCAAGGTTCAATTCCTCACTGCAAAAGAAGACCTCCTCTTTAATCATCCATGAATGTGAGTCGAAAGACATTCGTCCATAATACAGACGCTAATGAATGCTTCCCAGGCCCACTCCACTGTAAGTCTAGTCCTCTTTCCACAGTTCATTTTAAAGACTTGCATCCTAGCCCCCCCCCCCTCCACATGCCTCCCTTTGGAGGCTGCTAACCGCCCTCTTGACTGCCCTGAGGCAAGGGGTCTACTCAAAGCCTTCGCAGACCCTGCATGCAGAGTCAAAATTCCTGAAACTGTCCAGGCAATTGAGCAGCTCTTCAGTGAGTGCTATGACCAGTCGTTCTGGTCAAAGATACTCGATATCATCGCATTCAATGAGAGCGGTGAGCCGATGCTCAAACAAGCTTGAGCTCTTGTGGTAGCAGCTCAGCAAGCTACTCATGCTTTGTCTTCCACCCTGCCCCAGCAAAACATAGCAGGCAATGGAGTTGGGGCAAGCCCTTCAGCCGTGGGCACATTAGTGGGCAACACCGTCACAGCAGCTCATCAGCCCATGTACATTTTGCCGCCTGCCCAGCTGGATCAAAACAACGCAAGTGCTCTGATCAAGATAAACACATCTAATCCGATCACTGTAGCTATAAACTCCCCCATAGCTGCTCCCCAAGCTGCAAGCGCACCATCGACCGTCCAAGACCGACCTGGGTTAAGTCACCACGGTATCAATGGGTTGAGGCCAGATCCCGTGTCTGAGGATTACACCGATTGTATGCAACAGTACCTATCTCTGGACCAAAATATGATCTAGTTTCAATGGCTTCCATCCTCCCCCTGCATATTCGAGTACAGTGTATGTGTCCGTTTACCTATTTTCACAGAGCCATTCCACTCCAGGCCTTGTTTTGTCACTTCGAGTACTCTTTGTTTTACTATACCTCGCCTCAATGACGTCTGTTCTCAATGTGTGCTCAACGGCCATGCAGGTTTAGAGTGGCAGCTTCGCTACCAATTAACTCTAAACTTAACGCAAGCCTTTTTTTTAGAAGGAAAGTAAGAGCAATGTGGGCACAGGTAAAACACTGTGTGTGTCAAAAGCCGACTGCAACTAGCATTTGACGTTTGAAGCAATACAGCTACTATTGTCGATGAATGGAACGTCGGGGCAATCGGTTGTATTTTATGTGCTGTCGGCCTGACATTGCCTGCGAAAAGAGCTGACGATGCAACAGTCCTTCTTCTGAACCATCCGACCATGGTGTTTATGTTTTCATCTATATTCGCACCTGTGAGAACAGTTAACGGTGGGAACCAGCACATTCTGAACTCTATCGCCCAGGAGCTTTGCCTGGCATCCAGAGCTCTCAAAACAAACACCACAGTGATCGAAAGGGAAAAAAGGTCGCTGCGTTCGCTGCCATTTAGTTAGCTTGCACAAAGCACCCATAGTATTGCCTAGAGAGAGCGAGAATGGAACACGGCGCAGGAAGTTGGTGCGACTAGCAAACTAATGGCAAGACCATTCTACAAAAGTGCTGACAAGGCGAGCAGAAGGAGGGAACGCATGCCAACAAACCCACTGGCTGTCTGTGAAGACAGGGTGAACCAGCTCAGCGAAATCCTTAATGACGCCAGGCCTCGACTTCCATCCACACTTCAGGCACTGTGTACGAACCGAGTCACCCCTGTGGTTGTGGACGGCAATGTCTGCCTGTGTGATGTGACATGCACTGGGACCGCTGCAAGAAAGGAAATGGACTCCCCATGCAGTATACAGTGGTGAATGGATTGCAATCTTGCAGCACAACACTGGAGATTTGGGATCTGCGGAGCATTCATGAAAGACAAATATTACTGGGGTATGTTCAATGAGGCCTCTGCATGTGCCCAGAGAGTGAACAAAGCTGCCCCAGAGGGTTGGCGGCACTGCCTGCGAAAGGGTGGGGTTGTCCACTCTAACTGTTCACATGGCTGTGGAAATCAATGTGGCGGTTTGTGTAGGGGTGGGTTCATCTGAACACAGGGTGGCGACAAAGTCAAAGTGCCTGCTGTGTGTTACTATTTAGCGGGAAGAGAAAATGTGTTATGAATAGACACACTTTCACACAAGGCTGACGACATCATTGATGCCTTGCCCTCCATGAATCCAGAACCCTTGCGTGACCAGAAAGAGACCTCACCAACCTCCACAGGCATTTATGGATTCATGAAAGAGGGTTTCGGATGTGGGGGTACCTAGAACAAGAGGTGGATGCAAGCGCACACAAAAACGTTCCCCAAGAAAGCAAGCAGTAACATTGCATACCATACCAAAGGCTCCTCCATAGCCAAAGCCGCCACTGCTTGCATTGCATTCAGTCTCAAGGACCACAAATTTATTTGTAGGAAAACCGATATCAAAGGACTGCCTGTTGAAGATTGCAGTGGCTTCCAGGAGTGAGGCGGAGGTAGCATGTCCGCCAGGACTGAGCTCTATGCGGTTGACACAAAGCTGGAGGTCTCAGTCAGGCAGAATGAAAGGGTGCCCAGGCAGCTTACATTTTCTGGCTGGTTTCTGTATTGGTATGCGACATTTTCAAACAAAGCCCTGCAGAAGGGCATGTCTATGGGTAACATATGAACCAGGAGCAGTGGCCAAGATCTCTTCGAATGAATGCAGCCATGGTAACCTGTAAAACATGGCTGGGTGAAGGTCATTTTTGATAGGCAGTGATCTTCTCCATACAGACCTCAACAACGACAAGCGTGTGTGCATTTGGGATCATTCGCATGCAGTGGGGACAGAGGAAGTGCAGAGGGATGTTGCCCGGGGTGCAGCCAGGGTGGGAGTGCTGTCTCTTGACGCATATCTTCATGAGACAGCCTTGGCAAATCAGGAAATTGACTCCTCCTTGGTCATAGAAGTTGCAAGAAAGGAACACCAGAGAACGAGGCGGTTCCCTGACTGAATTGGGTTAGTTAGGGAAGTGGTACTTCACTCAGGGCCAACTAAATACCTCACGAAGCCGGGACAGCGGGCGTTGTCTGCTCATAGGCAGCTGGGTCCACAAGTTGACATGGAGGGGCGGCATTGCTAAGCCCAGCTATTTGGGAGACTCTCGTTAGTGCTATGTAGTTTGGGCTAGATTTAGGCATGGAGCTGGAGCTGAGAAAAGGCGCAAAATGTTCTGAAGCAAAATTACCCGGCATCATGTGGGGTGGTGTGTGAACCTCTGTGATTTCTACAGTTCTCAGCAGTAATGCTTTCAGAAGTGGGCCTAATGTCTTCGTGCGACCCTGCTGGCGCTTTGCTAGAAGGAGAAAAATGGAAGAAATTTCTGAGGGACTCCATAGAACTCAGCTGGGTAGAGGTGGACATGCCACAGTGGCTACTGCATGAGATGTGGGATTGAAACATTGCATTGCAGCCCGTGATGTTTTGTACTGCACAGTGCAGGTGGTAGAAGCACACCACAAAAGATAGGGCACAGCCTCTGTTCCATAAGGAAGAAGCCTCAGAGCCCAGCCCACACTGACACCACTGGCCAGTGCTTGTGTGAGCCAGTCGCCACAGTGAACAAAGCTTTGCGTAGTGAGAGCCTTGCAGGGCGTGAAATCCCAGCACACTGTACTACTGTGGGGCTCATCAGTTCATGAGGATGTTGCACAGAGGTCGCTGATCTTGCTCTGGGATCCAGCCCCGAAAGTATCACTGCAGTGGACGCGCGCCACAACTTCACCATCTTCACACAGTTCCCTGACCCACAACCTCAAACACTCACCCGTTCTGTGACCGGAATCACGCCATGCCACGTACGTCAGCCTGGCAGCTCTAAAGCCATCGTTTCAAGGAAACTGTTCGTCACCTGCCATGACTACCAGTGCCGCCTAGTCCAAGACATCCACCCCTTTCAAACAGCATCTTTCAACAGTGGCACCCTATACTACCCATGTTCACTGAAGTACAGGGTCAAAGAAGTGTTCCAACCGAGGTCCTTCCTGCCTCCCAACATATCCACAATGCCAAAGCAAACCCCCTCATCTTTGCCCCCGCGGTGCAACCAGCCGTATCCCTCAACTTCTTCCAGAAAACCATCCCCGCAAGGAGGTAAGTAAGGTATTTCTCATACACGAATTGCCCCATGTAGCTCACAGCCATTTAGCGCAGGCTGAAGTGTGCAGCCTTGTCATCGAAAAAGTGCACTGCAGTTTTTGTGGGCATTTTGCCGGAGATTACTCCCGCAAGTGTGCTACCTGCGGTGCTTATGTCTGCATCCAGCCATCTCCTGATGCCATGCATGGCTGCATTTTCTATGGCACAGCCCCAGTTTCTGAGCAGTTCCTTTGCCCTCCTTGTGATGCCAAGCGCTGGCAGCGTGAAAAACAGGGGAAGAAGGACGTTCTACCTGTGAGGGTCATCTCATTGCCCACTTCCCTTTGCTTACTATGGCCTATTATAGTATGGATACTGCAGCTATGCCACCCGCACGCGCTCAAAGCTTGACTGGCCAATGGTCATCGTGACCGCATCTCTTAGAATGGCACCTGCACAGTTCATTCGTGACTCTCTGTCATTGGAGTTTTTGAAGCGGTTCACACGAACCCTAGAGAATGTAAGCTGAACTCTTGAGAGTAGCACATTTTTGACTCCTTTTGCAGCTGTGTTCAGCTCATGTGGAGCTCACAGCAAACCTTTCCACAGCAGCAGCGAAAGTGCAGATGTGAAAGTGCGTTCAACATACCCAGTTGTCTATCGAGTCCAAGGTGTCTGCCAACATCTTCTTTGTCCTCGACACTCACAGCGAATGTACTATGGGCCAACTCCAGTATGTAGGAGGTGCGACTGCCCCAGTCTTTTCTGAAGTACGCTCCCTGCTGGAAGCATTTTGTGGGCTGGCATTTTTTAGTGCCCTGCACGCAGTAGCACAATCCACAGTGTCAAAGGGCCAATACCCACACATCAAGAACAAAACCCCGGCACGTATGCCCGATAACCTGTGATATAACGCCGCCCTGTCCTTTCGCGGAGGCTGGAGGGGGTTACTCTTGTCATCTTGCGGTCCTGCAGTGACGCACTGGGACGGATTTACAAACCTCATGAAGCTCTTGCAAGAGTGAGTCTCGATTTCTTGCCCGTTTGGAGGCCTGATTGCCCTGCCATGTATAGGGATTTTTTTGACTTTGTGCTTGCCTTTGGCGGCTCCTCTACCATCGGACACCAAGTGAGAAATACGCTGGTTGAAGTGATAGAATGTGTCGCGATTGACAAGATGGGCAACCTCTGGGACATGCTATTGTGAGCGGTTTGTCAAGATCTGTACCTGCTACAGATGAACAGCGCTGTGATCCTCTTCAAGGAGTGACATGGCTGTGATTCTATCCCAACAGCAAGGGAAATTTCCCTGCACTACCTGCCCAGTCACCCCTGGGGTGTATTGTTTTCCGCGTGCAGAACAGAGGGGTGTAAGCCAGAAGCTTATGACTTTAACACCAAGTCTGACAAGTCTGGCGTTAGAATGGAATGCAAGCTGTGCGGCTGGAAATTGCCCAAAGTTTTGCAGAAGGATGCCAGCGAATACATCACACCTGTGGACAGTGCATTCCCTAGTGTATTTTGGCACAGTTACCCTCTTTCTGCATGGTTAGCTGCCCTCTTTGTTACTGCAGCAGGGCAGAGGAAACTGGACGCTGCCACTGCAGCCCACAGGGGCAAAGTAGAGAATATGCGCCGAGATATTTGAGGCTAACTTACGGTGTCTTCGTATTATGAATGCATCTGCTTTTTTCCTGAGCAAAGCATGCAAGCACCCCAGCAGCCCAGGGCTGTATTGCGCTGCCAAGTATATGAAGAGCGATTTCTTCACAATTCTGCCCTCATATTTCCGTCTGTCCCAGAGTTGCTCACATTTACTCCCATTTCATTTCACTTCTGGCATACTTAGCTGTGTTTGAAATTAACGGAGATGTACTGCTGGTAAAAAAATATTCTACGGCTCTGCTGTTTCTTTCTCTGGAATAAAAGTTGCCTGCCAGCTGCTCCTCCCCAAATAAACCAATCACTGGCGCGTCCCCCCTGCATTCACCTCCCCCGCACTAATGCTCACCATCTTCAAATTCCACGGCGAGGTGTGCCTTCGGCACCATACCAGGGGTGACCAAACCCTTGCCCTACCCTCCGTCGCCAAGGTAGAGTGCCCCTGCCAACTTTCTGGCTGAGCGATGCTAAGTATCGTAGCCCCATTGCTGCCTATCACTATGCGGAAGGAGTACTGCAACTTTTGCGGTGATCTAATCCAGGAATGTAGCATCTGCTTAGTATGTGGCACGTTCAAATGCCATCAGTTTGAGAGAGGCAGCTCTGGCTGCGTCGGGTTTGGTTCGCTCAAAGATGGAGTAGAATTTCGCTGTGTGCTTTGCCAAAACAAGGGTAGAAAAAGCCCGCTTCTGGTATGCTCAGGTTCCTCTTGCACTCGCTAGTACAGTCTAAGCGGCATCTATACAGTATGAATTCATCGGGTACAGCAGTAGGAGAAGGTCGAAACTTACGTGGCCGATGATGCTTTTGACCCTCACTGACTCACCCAAAAACACTTTTCTGCCTACCGTGCTCTCCCTGGACCTCAAGCACCAGTACTACCTCCAGCCCCAAAATGTACCTCTTTATCCCTCTGCCACCTTGCTCCCACCTACTCACCGCCCTGCTTGCCCCAGCTTTTCGTGTGAAGGATAGATGTGGGTCAAGTGGCCGCTGATGTGGCGATGATGCAGGCATGTCATTTCGGTAAGCATACCTTGGAGTGCGGCTGGCCTTGTAGCATGTTTGTTTTGCTGCAGCTTCCGGTCGATGCAAAATCGGGACTGCTACGCATGCGAGAAGGTCCCCTGACTGCCCCGCAGGCAATCCAGCACTTTTTTGGCCCATCGCTGTTGGGTGTCATGGAGAGAGCCTTGCAGGCATGTCTGGAGCAAGGGGAGCCCTCTGACCTCTCCTGGTATGATGCCTTGAAAAAGTCTCACAGTGGATGGAGGGGACTCTTTTTGCCTGTAGATGGCGTGGCCGTCAGGCATCTCGAGATGTTGGAAGGCCTCAAATTGATGGTAGAAAGGTGTGGTGTGGTTTACCTCCTTGCTGCTTCAGTTCTTTTTCCCACCAGTGCCCCTGCTCCAGGTCGGTGTTTGATTTCATTGTGGGCTTCGGCGCCGTCTCCTGCGACCCCCAGCTTTATTGCTGGGTTATCAGCCACATCGTCGAGAATATCGGCATTGACAAGACTGACGGCATATGGAACGTCGTCCTATGCACTGTTGGCCACGATCTCACACTCCTTGAGTCAACCAACGTAATTTGCATCCACAAAGACCGTGGGGACATTGCCATTTCCTGTCGCTTGATCACTCGCCACGGCCCCGCTGTCCGACCCTGGGGAGTTGAGTTCGTCAAATGCGCTACCCCCGGTTGCCAACATTCGAGGCATGACTTTGTTTTCCAGCACAATTGGTGCCGCGTTCGCCTGACTTGCAGGAAGTGCATGTGGAGGTCTGGTTGGGTCAATGAATGGGACATCTCACAGTACATCGGCGTTCTAAACAGCAAACTTCAGGGCATATATTGGTGCGAATACCCTCCCAAAGAAGAGTTGAGAAGTATTTTCCTTAGGGCGGAGCAAAGTGGCAGGGACGAAGGTCTGGCTGAGGATGAGCCGATGGACGTCGACGAGTAGTGCAGAGCTGTAGGGTGGATTGGCAGCGTCATTTCCAACGCCTCCCTCGCAAATTTCTGCAACTTAACCCCCTGTCTCATTAACGTCGGTAGGCTATTAAAATGGACAGCATGAAAGATTTATTGCGGAAAGACAGCAGTAGGGTGTGGTGCACGGTTAGAGTGAAGACACTCGGAGGTTGGACGCAAGGGAGCCTGCACTGCAGGGAGAAATAGTGCTCCACCTCGCCGCCACCCGTCCAAAGTGAACCTTCTTCAAGATCAAGGACGCGCCTTGCAGAGTACTTACCTTCCATGCAGAACCTCTAGCATGCACTTTGGGCCATCAAAAAAAAGGCATGTGGCTATTTGCGACTGAGTGACGCAATAGGCGACACTTGGCAGTGGTGGTTGTTTGGCAGGACCGGATGTCGATGCACATCGGGCTTGACTTCATCAGCCAATGCCCCCAAAAAGATTGATTGGAGAGCATGGCGGTTTTCACCAGCAGGCAGTGGCTCGGTAACAGCCAGGATCCCATGCACGTATGGGTGAACAAGATTGCCGAGCTTGCTTAGGGTATGGTCAACAATCTTGACCAACAGGTGGCGCTCCTGACCATCCAGCATGCAATCTACAGGTAGTGGGAGAGTTTTATCAACAGAGTGGACTGGCACCAAACTCGAGAGCCTTGTCTGTAATCTGACAGAGGGCAATTTTTCGGACAGGCGGTGTGTCATTTCTGATATTCAATAGAAGCTGCCTGACTTTGCGCTCCTTCATTTCATCCACTGGAAGCTCAGTCCTGTCCTCCTTTTTCAATGGGATCCACATTCTTGTTGGTAGGCTTTGCCATATCCTACCTCCGCTTCCACCTTGCATCCGCCGCTTCCCGGTCCTGCTGCCTGGCCTCCTCAAGCTCTTTAGCAGCAGCAAGCTCTGCGGCGACATCTTCAAGCCCAGCAGCCAGAGGTGATGAAGGGGACAGGCGACGGCGGCAATAAAACGCACCAAGTCGGGAAGCCTACTGAATTCCCAGATCATACAGTAACTTGCCTAGTGGAAGTGGAGACCCACACAGTCGCACAGCCAACTAGTTCGACCAGGGTTGCGATTTGACCGGTTGGCAGAGCGATCGCATCCACGAGTGCAGGGGTGCAGCGGCCAATGGGAAGGCTGTAGAAGACCACCATCGCGTGCAGGATGGAGGGGGGTTGCGAGGACGCAGCGAGATGTGTTGACTGAGAGAAAGAGGGCAGGCATGATCGCATGCATACGATCCATGACAACAGTCGACAGAGATGACCAGTGCACTGCAGCAGATGATGACAGCATGCTAAAGGTCCCCAAGTCCCATCTCCGCTACCCATCAACCCCTCCAAATGAACTGCACGCATGAGAATGAGCCAAGCTCAAGGGGGAGTGGAAGGGAAGGGTGAGCTGCGACGGGACGCACACCGGTGATGATGTGAACCTATCGGGAGCATGGAGAGGTGTCGAGGATGCTAGGGAGAGGGGGGGGGGGAAGAAGCCATCAGCCATGTTGCAAGCATTGATGAATGCTTAGAGCAGGGCAAAGTGGAGGACTTGCCAGAAGGAGGTCAGTTAGACAAGCCGGGAAGTGGAGCAATCCTGTTGGGCAGTACCTTGTCCAAGGATGGCCCAAAGGCGATGCAGGCACATTGTGTTGAGCTAGGGTGCTGGGGGACGACTGGATAAGCAGGGGGTGTCGAGTCCTGAGGAGGATGGTTGGGAGCGCCAGACTGATTACGAACGCATCAGATATGATGGAGAGCATCCTGGGATCGACACGATTGATGGTGATGGCGAAACAAGAGCATTGAATCGCGATACCAGCCCATGGGGCGTTAGAGGGTACCGGAGGCGAGGAGGTCCACCGAGGGCAATTGGGACTGCAAAAATGATTATAACAGAGCCAGATGTAGCAGCAAACAAGGTGAAATGGATGGCACAGCAAGTATCGTGCGTTGCGAGGTGAAACTGTTATGCAGAGTGTAGAATGTAGCATTGTGTGTCGAAGGGGATTGGGCAGTAGATGTGTGCATAGCATCAAACCCTGCCTGCATGAGCTGTGACTGCCTGCCTCTCTTTTGCGCATGCTAAACACTGGCTGTTTCACAGACCACCATGGGCACGCCTGTTGGCACCAATATCTTCTACATATTTACACTGGAAATTAAATTCGTTTACACAGACCGTGAAAAAAGAAAACAGAAATTAGGCATCTAGCCTCAATTGAGTCAGCATAGGCATCAACTCCCGCAACTCTGCCTGCTCTTCTGCAGTCCAAACCCCTGGGCCCTTTGCTGTCACCTCAAGAGCCTCAAGGGGGCAGCCCGAGCGAATCAAGAAAGTGCGGATGTCCTTGGGTTGCCTGTAAAAGGCGGTGCGGATAATGAGCTCGCATAAGCTAGGTAGCGTTGCCTTGAAGAGAAGGTTGCCAAAGTCAGCCAATACAGTGATAAAGAGGGGACAAGAGCATAGGGTGGCTGAAGGGGGCAGAAAGCGGTGTGTAGCAAGCAGTGCAATGGCGGCCATACAGAGAAAGGGCTTGAAGGTTCAGACACAGCGTCAGGACCCTGCCCAAGACACCTATGCTACCAGTGACCTCGATGTCTAGGTGCATTATGTTCGTCCAGCATAGGTTGAACATAGCAAAGCATTCATCGCTGCTTTCCACCTGTAGGCTACAATTACATGCGGGTAGTCCTGCAGCAGAGGGAGAATTTTGCTCGGTTGAATTTGTGGGGCCATTGCATGTGAGAAGCTCAAGCAAGAATGGTGGGTATGTTGAATTCATTGATTCTAATAGGCGTTGCAGGTCAGTTACACGTGGAGGCGAAGCACTCCAATACTTTGTAGGTTAGAGCGTCTATGAGCCAAGGACCGAAGAGAGCCAAGAGTGCACCAAATTCTGATCAAGGTTTGCATCGAGTTCTGCTGTCTGGAGTGTGCGATCAACAGCACAGGGTGCACCAATGCTGCCAGTGAGAGAGTCGGAAGAAATGCGAGCGACAGGGAACGCAGTCATGTGAAATTGTGAATGTGGTGGCTGCGAGTGCACGTATCGAGTCGACAATGACTTGACACCAATATGATGGGCTCACCCTACTTCCAAGGCTAGGCTCAAGTGTAGCCTGCTGCTGCCGCATCCCAGTCCAAGTCCAAGCACAGCCATGCAGCATCCCAGGCTTACTTCATGCGGAGTATGCTTCAACGTCGGTATGCAATGATTCTTTCCTATCTGTATCTTGCTTGTGGTGCGGAGGAGGTTTTGACGTTCCAGAACCTTATCAAGCACACAATATCAGGTCCATGATGAGTCATTGGTGAAGGTGCCTAGTATAGCATTGTCTGCTCTGCAGCACACCATCCCAGTGGGCACAAAATCACCATCGAGAAGATCGTGCCCTTTGATTGCTTAATGTTTTGTCTCTGAACGTTGCGTGAACTGAAACTTCTCAAGTTTCTCAGCGTGAGGTGGGAAAGTCCTGTGTGACTTGGGTTTTGACTAACGTATTACGCTGTTCTCATAGATCATCTCCATCCTCAATATCATCAAACCCCCATTGCTCGAAGTGTTCAAGAAAGTCTGCCATATGCCATCCCTTGGATCCCAGCGGCTTTCTCCTGCCACTTTGGTTTCTGGCATTTCAAGGGAGTCGCCTATTTCACCAGCTCAAGTGTGGGCTACGGGGAAGAAACTTACACATTCTCATCTCTCTCCCCAAGACCCCCAAAGTGAAGCACTCAAACGTTCTTGCATCTACATACCTGCCCACTCCACCCAGCATTATGCAGATGCCAACACATACCATTTCCTGCCAGACTCCATTTCATTCCACCCTGACTGCTAGGCAGACCTCGGTCTCAAAACAACTATCAGGAAAGCCACCTAGAGCTCATGGGCACACTGGTGTCCTTGCAGATCTTATGGGAGTGGCTTGGAATGTCGACTTGGGTGTGCATGGTGTTGGGCCTATCTGCTTCTTGTCGTGAACTTCAACAGGACAGCCGAGCATGCGCCTTGGGGCGATGTGGGTCTGGGCGGGATGACAAATGCAACATAAGTACAGCGAATCTTTTCTATGGCATAGAATGCGAACGCAACTGGGCTGGTCGTTTCACTGTTCTGTTAGTACTGTATATATGACAAAGCAGAGCTAGCCAAGTGCGACTGGCCACACTCGGCTATCTATCTGTAGTAAGCAGGCCAGACTTGCAAGTTGCTTAAGTAAATAGCATTCTAACCTTTACCTGTTTTTAGCCCTGGTTTCAATTTTTGGAACTGCCATGCACACGATCGCAGTCACCGCCACAGAGCTAAATCTTCTATTGGAGGCCCTCAACAGTGCCAAACCCACCCCCCTCTCTATAGCCCTATGAGAACGACTAGCATGCATTGCATTCAGTGCAGCTCCCACTGGTAGTTCCAACTGCTGCATTGCCCCAGGATTAGTTAGGATGAGGACGGCTGAACTAGAAGCAGCAGCAGAGCAGAACGTGGATGTGGAATCAGGTAAGGCCGAGGAAGGCAATGATGGCGAAGACAGCCGCCAACTTAATCCACCTCAGTGTGCCAATGGGTATCATAGATCCAGACCACTGCAGGATGTGGACATGGAATCAGGTGAGGCCAAGGAAGACAATGATGGCAGAGGCAGCCACCAGTCTAATCCATCTCAGCATGCCAACGGGTATCGTAGATCTAGATCGCTACATTGCTGCAAGGCTAGGAAGGAAGATGAAGAAGGAGAAGACAGTGACCAACCTAGCCCTACTTGGCACACCAAACAGCATTGCAGATCCGGATTGCTACATCGCTGTGAGGCTGGGGAGGAAGATAAAGAAGGAGAAGACAGTAACCAACCTAGCCCTACTCAGCATGCCAAACGGCATTGCAGATCCGGATCGCTACGTCGCTGCGAGGCTGGGAAGGAAGATGAAGAAGGAAAAGATAGTGACCAACCTAGCCCTACTCAGTGTGCCAAACGGCATCATAGATCTGGATCGCTACGTCACTGCAAGGCTGGGGAGGAAGATGAAGAAGGAGAAGATAGTGACCAACCTAGCCCTACTCAGCATGCCAAATGGCATCATAGATCCAGATTACCATGTCACCGCAATGGATTACCCCTGCCGTCCCCACCAGCGCCTCAGTGGAGCAGTCATCACTATGTTGGTCAGCCAGTTACCTGCAGTGCTTCTGCCCTGCTCGCAACTCTTGCGCTTCCTAGATTTGGCTCGGAACATGATCCAGCTGATTGGATACTATCTGTACGAGACACACTCAAGGTTTACAGTATCTCAAAGGACCCTGATATTTTGCAGAGTGCTCACGACCTACGGGCCATCATATGGTGATGCCATTCACTCAAAAGTAAGGAGGTTGGGATTGAGTTTGTGGTGATGCTATCATACATTCAGCTTGCATTTGAAGTTAAACGGTGAGTGCTGTCAAGTCTTTGACTTTAGAGATGCTGATGACAGCCATGCATGCCAGCATATGCTCAGAAACAACATCCCACACAACTGTGAACAAGCTCTTTGACAATCAAGTATTGTGTTTAAAATTTGCTTCCAAGAAGCGTACATTCACTGAATGGGTTAGTATGGGCAAGAAGTATGTCTGCCTCGCCACTGGTGGATCCATCTACATCTTGGTTCTCCTCTCTGGGCTTCAGTTGAGATGCGATGTGACTAAGGCTAGTCATAAGACGCTCACTACAGTTGCTGAGCACTTGATCAATCCTGAGTTAGCAAAGCAAGGTTGTGATCATCAGTGAAACAATCATCAGGGGGCTGTGCTTTATTTGGTTGCATAATTGAGGCAAACCAAACCAAACTCAAACTGAAGTGTAGATATTACACAAAAGCATAACTGCTTTCACTCCAACACCTTTCAGCAATGTCTGAATTGTTTCCTGAATATGCATTGAAAACATTGTGCAAGTATGGGCATAATCACCCTACAGCTCAATGCCAGAGTGATGTTGAATACCAAATGTAGGTTGAGCAATTTCTCCACTGCCTTTTGCCACTCTATGACAGACTGTGAGTTCAATCACATCACTCATTCATCCCTCTTAGCTTCAAAAGGTGATACATTTCAGGCCATTCAAACCCATTTATCATTGTTTCAGAAGAGCATCTCAAAAATAACCTGCTTGAATGGTATAGGGCTAGCATTCGATGAAGCTTGCCCAAGCAGTTGGTTATAAATGAATGGCTGATAGATGTGGTCATTATTTTGCTACATGGCCTTGATCAAGAACACTCCCCAATGGAACTCATGGTAAGTAGATTCACATACTTTCACAAGTAGTATGCTGAGCACCACCAGGAGGATGTCCCTCCATTATACTCACCCCCATCTGCCTCTCTCTCACTCTCCACTGCCCCTTCAGGCTCTGAATATCTAAAAAAGGCTTTAGATAGCAGAAGAAAAAAGCAATCTAGTTCTAGGGATAAAAAACCTGGTGACCCCATGGAAAAGTTGGCCCTTGCTGCCAGAAAGGTCAACAGGCATCAAGAGAGTAGAAGGGCTACATCATGGGACAAGAAAAAGAAGGTGTAGCTGCTGCCCTTAAAATAAGCAGTATTCCAGCAGTTGTTATGCATGTTATTTTATATCCAGGGTGCTTTTTTTATTGATGTTCATGATGCCCTATGCCTTTTTGGGTCCACATGGTATTTTATATTTTTGAGGCTATATTTCAGATACCAAGTATAAAATGAATGTTTGGACTATCATGAGTGATCCCAAGGCATGCAAGGATGGCCTAGGAGTAGAATAGCTTTCAGCCTCAATGATGGTGGAGAGATTGGTACCCATAAGAGGTGTAACAGAAAGCAAGCTATAAAGAGAATGAAATGAGGGTATGGATGGGATGGGCAAGGTAAGAGAAGGAGATGCAGGTGAGTGGGTGAAGAATTCGGAGGTACTATGAAGCCAGGAGATAAGAGATGACTGTGAAGGATTGTGATGGTAAAGAGAATAGGGTTGTGAAATACACTGTACAGGGTTATGAAGGACAAACTAATAGAGAGTGGGATCATAAGGGCTGCCAGTGGGAAGCAGGGTTGCAAGAGCTGCCGGTGGGGACCAGCTGCCAGCAAGCACAGGCAAGCATGAGTAAATGGAATGGGTTGTGAAAGACATACTGTGCAGGGTTGTGCACACTAATAGAAGAATGGGGTTGTGAGGACACACCAGTGAGGACCAGCTGCTGGCAAGTGCAGGCAAGCATGGGTAAATGGAATGGGATCATGAAGACGCACTTCACAAAACTGAGTTAGTGTTCTGCTTCAACACCTCCTATACAGTCAGTCAGTTTGATTGAAGTGGGGCAACCTGAATTATCAGGTTGTCATAGATTCCATAATTTATGAGTAAGTGCATCCTACGACCCTCTCACAGGCCTGCCTGAACATTAGTGGAGAGATACATGTGAACTGCTTACATCTCTGCCAACAATGCTAGATAACTCTCATGAGCATGATCAGGGGACACTTGACATGGTACAAGGCATACCTCCAACACAACCTAAATGAGGTTAAATTGCATCCATGCAAATAAGTTGGATCTGACTGACTTTGTTCCTTTAGCATTGGAGGTTCCATCAACATTGTAAGCTTGGATGGGTCTCAGAAGTTTCTTCAGGGGAAGATTGAGGGAGCAGAGGAGACCTAGGTCAATGAAATTCCCAGTTACTTCACCATTGATCAGAGCAGTGATTCTAACAGTTTCAGTCCCATTTGGCTAAATACATTGTGAGATATAAAGGTAGTCTTATTGGATAACACTTCAAGAGCCTGGCCCAGGTTATGCCCTACCTAGTCTATGACCTTGTTCCAGAAACAGTCCTTCAGGGTTGGTTAATGCTTGGTAAACTTATAGTTCTTCTCTTAGATTTTCAAAGGGAAAAAATCTTGGATAGGCTGGGATAATCTTGTTTCTAGATAAGAGAGACAAAAGGAGATTCTTGTTACTTTGTTATGTGAGTCAACATACTTATAGCCAGAGTCTGGGATTAGATAGGGATCAGCTGCCTGCAAGCATAAACAAGCATGGGTAAATGGAACAGGGTCATGAAGACACACTAGTAGAGACCAGCTGTCTGCAAGTGCAGGCAAGCATGGGCAAGGGGAGTCAGGATTATGAAGCATGCACTGATGGAGTGTGGGGTCATGAGGACATACCAATGTGCCATAAGGGCAAGGTTATCTGCAGGCATCATTAATGAGAAAGACTGGGAAGGGGAAGATTTGAACATACCAACAGAGTCACATGACCACTCCATAGAGCCACTGGCTACCTCCAAGTGCAGGCATCCATTCCAGTGGGAGGGGGGAAAGGAATGGACGTGCTAATAAGGCATCATGGTGGTGGTTCTGCCAGTACCATGACTTCCCTATTCTCAAGTTTTTTTTAAAAATAATATATAAAAGAAATACCCCTCTTCCTTCAAGCTTTACCAATGTACAATAGGATTCATGATGGGAAATGGATGTTATAGCCCTGGGTATGTAGAAAATTCTTTCATACATCCCCTTTACCTAGGGTCTATCCTAGATTAGTCTCAGTGGATACAAAGGAGCAAGTCGAACACCCTAGTGTTTAGTGCTATACCAGAGGTGGGAGCTGAGGAGTATCTGGCCTTGTAGATATATTTAAAAGCTGCCCATTTGCTGATCACATCTGACTTGCTTGTAGAGGTCAACCCTGATAGCTGGCATCTATATTCGCTAGAAGTCCAAGCTGATGATAGGCGAATAAGGTGCTCTAGATGCTAGTTGTCAGCTTGATTGCAACCTGGTATGGAAGCCAGGACAACCATGCCCTCTTAGCAGAAAATAGAGGCTATAGGGATGCTTAGAAGCCGTCATCATTGCATTGTAAGGAAGTCAATGGTATTTGACTACACCTTGCTGCTTACAGGGTGATTCTATTAGCTCCATACATCCATAGAATGAAAATGAGATGATGAGAACAGATAGATGGCCAAGGATAAGGGTGTCAAGGGCTGGAT
>JBBPLW010000158.1:0-10490 GCA_038089995.1 Tylopilus balloui
GCGTGTCAACTCCAGCAGTACTGAAACTTATGGTATTCACGACCTCAATAACCTTGACGTAGATTTTTTTCGACATGCATGGTGTCACTGATACTTCAACGGAATGATGCTCAAAAATCGGGACAGCATTTGGTCGAAAGTCTCTCCCGCCGTGACTCAGTAGAGTGGCATTCGGATGACCCACATCGTATAGCTTGCATTTCATTGCGTTCCAAATCAGTCCTGACCTGACATTTAACAGAGAATGACAGAAAATGACAACGCGAAGCGATCAGAAACAAACAAGCCGACGAAAAAAAGTGCTGGAAAATCCGAACTCGGATTCTATCAACGTCTACTCCTTGCTTTGTTTACATCGGTTCTTCCATTCGTGGCCATCACGTTCGTGTCTCAGCTCTTGCGATGACGCTATGTTTCCCGGTCAGAAAATGAGATGCACGTTCATCGGTTGGCCACTGCGACTACTCCTACATCGTCGACCAACTAGCTCTCTGCGCTCATCAGCCGCATCGGGAACAAGACCGGATGCAAGGCACGTCTGTCACTGAGGTAACCTTGGGCGCTCGACCAAACCCTCTTCACTGTCGGACGAGTGGTTGGTTCGGGCAGCATCGCAGATGATCGTGCGGGCGCCCGCTAACGATGGACTCTATTCGAGCGGGGTGCAACGCGGGAAGTTGTACGCAGCAACATGTTCAATCGATCTGTAGAGGACCATAGTGTGGAGCGACTACCTCGTCGGGTATCCACTTGAGCTTTGTGGTCCAAGGACCGTTTAGTCGTCGGGCATGACGATGGTCCCAGGGGAAGTTAACCGAACGAAGGAGAGCTTCAAATTGAATTTGACGTGTCAGGTTGCGAATCTTGTGATCATACTCACCTCCTCTCGGTCGCGCTTTGGTCTGCTTACGCGGGTCTGCCTTAAACTCGGATCAACTCCTATACTGTGGGCATGTCTCTGTCGGGTCCCATGTCTGTTCGCCACCTCTTGATTCTTTCTTTTCGATGGAAATAGTAAGTATCTTTGTTGCTTGAGACAGTCAGTGGTATACTGATAGCGTGATAGTAGAAGATAGTGTACCAGTGTAGACGTCCAAATCACCAGGGATGAATAACATCCATTCGACGAACGACGTGTTGTTATCTCGAAGTTGCCCGATTGCTTTACGCAGCGCACGTGTAGTCTCCCAGCCTTGTACACGTCTCTTGTCACCACAGGTGGAAGCCTGTCGCTGATCGACAACGTCTCCCTCCCCTCCTGGAACGCCTCGGCGATGAGACTAAGGTGGGATCTCGGAGGTGCAAGTGTCGAGATCTGTTCCGCTGGAGTTGCATTGGATTGGTCTGAGTAACGCAAGGCTTCCAAGTGGTGCTTAGGCTCGTTCCCGGCGCTCTATAGCACAAATGGGCCGTCAACCAGACTTTCAGGTCGTGAGCAGCGTTTTTTGCTCAGTCCCTGGATATGCCAGTGTAACACGTGGAATTTTTGTCCAAGGGAAATTAGCCGCACGACTTCGAAACTAGCTGCGGCGTCACAGATGTCAAGATTAGGCACAATTCTACTCCTCCAACGATGATTGGGCCACTCTTTGGAGGAAACCGGGTTGGAGCACTCCCCGAAGGTGTAGGCTCAGCTGATACGTTATCTCGGTCCTAAATCCCACGATCTGATGAGTGAACAGCTGACAGTGTTAGCAGGGGTTATAGCTCCCTCGCGACGTCGGAGAACGCGAAGATAGGGGACACCAACGGCACATATCGGATGATATGAAACCGGATCGTCGCACAAACCGCGCAAGTTAGGAGGGACGTTCAATGTTGAAATCGGCTGCCGATCAGCTGACAGGGTTGGCAGGGGTTATAGCTCCCTAGTGACAGCGGAGAATGCGAAAATAGGGAAAAACGACAGCATATCTCGGATGATATCAAACCGTATCGCCGTACAAACCGCGCAAGTCGATGTTTGGATAACAACCTGGGTCTTTCCGCTGGGCGACGCAGTGTTGGATTTAGTCGCCGCCAGATGAACATGAACATCTCGTTCCCCGCCGCCGTTTCATATCGGCCCATATATTGTCCGCTAGTTTCTTGGGCTGTATGGGACACATGTTCTATGGTCTGCACCGTCTGGCTTGTTAGGACAGGAATTGGCATTACTTTGGCGCGAGGGATGCTCGACGAGTAAGTATTCTTTTTAGCCAAGCCTGTCTGTCGAGGAGCTGAGGTGAACACTTTGTCCCACTAGCAGTTTGACGCCGTAATGATGGTTACGTGTCGCAATTCGCACCTCCCTACTTGCGGAAGTACAAGAAGTGTTACAACAGACCAATATAGTGTGTCGGAGACCACTTGACCCCTCGACTGATAAACCATTCGTGATTGGGCGATTCTCTATGGAGAAAACCGTGTTGTAGCATTCCCACCGTGTGCGTAGCAGTTATAAAGTTGGTCATCGAGTTCTTTACCCCCGCTGGCAGTCTGAGCTGATTATTGTGCAGATCACTGTCATCCCACGTCCCGCCGGAATGACGTTTCACGTGTCCATCTGGTGGGCTCTGGTCCAATGTGGTATATTCGACGTGGCTAACCTTGCTGTAGTGGAGGAGGAATAGGCGGGCTGATGCTGGCCGTGGTTATTGGAAAGTATGGTGCCCTACCAGTTAGGGTTTTCGAAGCTGGCCCCACGATAACCACTTTTGGAGCTGGAATTGGATTCTTCGGGAGGACTCTGGACATCATGAAAGATCTGGGATTGTATGACGAGCTCGTGGATATGGCTATTGGACCTCCAAAGGAAAATGACGGTTTGTTGTTGCTATCGTACATTTTCTCGACCTGATCTAAAGTACCACCTAAATTTAGGTCCATGCTTCAGGAAGTCTGATCAACCAGATGGATATCACTGGTTCAAAAAGGGTTTGAAACGTGAGAACGTGCATTCAGCGACCCATTGTGTCTCATTTGTATTTGTGTATTCCAGGTGGGACGGTGACGGTCCACAGGAAAGATGTGGTAGACGTTCTCATGCGTCATGTTCCGGTATCTTGCAAAATCCACACATCCAAGAAGCTCACGTCCTACGACGTCAACTCCGAGACCGGAAAAATCACGCTGCATTTCTGCGACGGCACTAGTACCCTCACAGACGTGTTGGTGGGGGCCGATGGTATTCATTCAGCAACGCGGCAGACTATGTACCAGAACCTCGCTTCCTCGGTCCAAGACGATATCTCCAAGAAGAAATTGCTTGATTGCATCAAACCAGTGTGGACTGGTATGCTCGTATATAGGAGCCTAATACCGACCGTGAAAATCCAGAAGGAGTACCCCGAGGCTGATCCGCCGGCTGACCTGACGCTGGTGAGCCATGTTGTGATTTCATACTAATGCAACGTTTGACATTTTCATCTAGAACCTCGGAATGGACAAAGTAGGAGCAAAGCAACTGACATGGAACTTTTCGTGGCTGACAGTCGCCCCTGTAGCATATCGTAACATACCCCGTCTCCCAGGGGCGACTAATCAATGTTGTCATCTTTCTTCATAATTGCGCTCCATTCGGAACTCCATTCGAGGGCCGCTGGGTAATGGATGTTTCTGAACGGGAGGTTTCGGACCTATTCGAAGATTGGGAGGTTCATTCCAGAGCATTAGTGAAGGTATACTCCCTATCGCTTCCTTCTACCTTTCTTGACGTCATATCAGTGCGTCGAGCAACCATCCAGATGGGCACTGCATTCCCTCCGGCTGTTACCCCATTATGTAGATGGCGGGGTCGCCTTGCTCGGTGATGCGGTAAGCTTTATCTCCGTTTGTGGTCGCCTAATAGTCGCTGAGGACAACGTAGGCGCATGCTATGGAACCGCATTTTGGTGCAGGCGCAGGACAGGCAATGGAGGTGGGCATCCTAGCCAATCTTCGCCGGCTCAACGCAAACTCATCACTCCTACGTCGGCAGGACGCATACGTGTTAGGACGGTTGTTAACACACGAGCTAACGCATGCAGGAAACGTCACCGATGCACTCAAAATTTACGAGGAAATCTGCTTGCCGTTGGCGAACAGTGTCGTGGAGCGATCACATACAGCTGGTCGTTATTATGGTTTTTCTGCCACCACGGACGGCTCTGTGCCTGCCCACGGTACTCTGGAAGAACTCGACCGCTTGCGCAAGTCAATCGAGGATGCATGGGAGTGGCAGAGCGAGTCCGAGTGGGTATGGAATGATGCAGAAGAACGCTGGCGTGCGAAGTGCGGCATGTGTGCTGAGTTCTAAGCGCTCTCACAAGACATGGTGATCTCGATATATTGTTGTTCCTGGTTGTAGAATAGCTTCTTGTGTGTAGCTTGTGTACAGGATGTGTAGGATGATTGTAACTGTCATGGTGACTATGTGAGCTGCCAGTGGCTGTTCCCATGGTCGCGCGCCACTCGTATTCATTACCTCAAACTTGTTTTCTCATCGCCACCACTTTGTGATCTCTTCCATCACTATCTCCGCATCCGAGTCGTGTTCTACCACGAATAATCGTGGAGATTGGGAGTTTTCAAGGGAGTAAAACTAGTCAGATTGCAGTCTAGGTAACGTAACGCCTCTGAACCGTCTTCTATTCACCAGGCACATTCAATGGCAACACCGCTGCGCATATTTTTCGGCGGTGTTGTTATTTAAAATCGATGATAGGTTCCATATGGGTCGAGAACACACTTCCAGTCGTACTTGTAGGGTTCCCACTCGGAAAAACAAGCCTGAGAGCGCCCTGCTGCCCAGAGGTGGAAATGCGTCTTGCGAGTCCTGCCGCGTGACCAAGAGCACTTGCGGCGGGAATCTGCTCACCCGCGGCGATGTATTATACCTCGGTTCGTGCCTGATTAAACACCCTATGACGCTCAGAAAGTCGGATGGACAGGCATTCGCATTGCTTTGTGGTAGACCAACCCCGCTCTGACTCTCCCAGCCCGCGAGAGTTGCACTAGCAGACGAGCCATGTAATGTGCCTACAAAAGGCAGACGCTGTGGATCAAGTTAATGTGGCTAAATCTGTGTTTAGATCACCCCACATGAGGATGGGAAAGTTTACAATATCCCGTGTTACGCAGAAGGCCACACGACATCATCTACTCTATATGAACAAAGATATTGTTCAAAAGGCGCCAGCAGGTTCCGGGATTGGTCTGGCCGTTGCTACAACCGATCTAGTCTTGGCAGGCATTTTTCATCCGAGGAATTCTCGCACGGTCTCAAGCGCATTGTTTCCCGAGGATGAGTTCTTATCAGAGCATTCCCAGGTCCAAGCTCGCTCGTACATAAACTGGTAGGACGAACTGCAAGTTCTATTGGCACCCGATTCCGGAACAGACCATCGTTTCACATCATCATTATACTTGATATCCACATCTACATCGTCATGAAGTCGGCATTCCATGTGTCTATCTGGTAGGCTCTGGACCTGCATACCATACTTGGCGAGGCTGACCTCGCTGTAGTGGAGGAGGAATAGGTGGGCTGATGCTAGCTATAGTCATCGGCAGGTATGGGACCCTGCCGATCGATATGTTTGAAGCTGGTCCTACCATGAGCACTATTGGTGCTGGTGTGACATTTTACGGGAGAACCATGGACATCATGAAAGAGATGGGTTTGTATGACGAGTTTGTGAACATGGCTATCGCGCCTCCAAAGGATAATACTGGTTTGTTGGCTTCAATCTCGTCCGTCTCCCTCTGAAAACATCACTTAATCAGGTCCACGCTTCAGGAAAGCAGATCAACCAGATGGGTATCACTGGTTCACGAGGAATTTGAAACGTGAGGACGTGCCTCCAGCGACTCATTTTGTCTCATTTTTTGATGCGTGTGTGAATCCTACAGGTGGAGTGTCGCCGGTCCATAGAAAAGACTTGATGGACTTCTTCTTGCGGAATATTCCTGCTTCTTGTAAAATCCACACATCCAAGAAGCTCGCGTCCTACGACGTCAATTCCGAAACCGGGAAAATCACGCTGCATTTCTGCGACGGCACTAGCACCCTCACGGACGTGTTGGTGGGGGCCGATGGTATTCATTCAGCGACGCGCCGAACGATGTACCAGAACTTTGCTTCCTCGGTCCAAGACGATGACTCCAGGAAGAAACTTCTCGAATGCATCGAACCTGTGTGGACGGGTATCCTGGCCTACAGGAACCTAATTCCGGTCGCGAAACTCCAGAAGGAGTACCCAGAGGCTAAACCGCCGACCGACTTGACGCTAGTGAGCCATGTCACCGCATCGATACGAGTGAAGCGCTTACATTTTTATCTAGAATGTTGGAAAGAGCAAAGTAGGCGCAACGCGAGTCACTAGCGACTTTTCCTGGCTGACAGAAATACACCTGTATAGTATATGGTAACATATCCGGTCTCCCAGGGGAAACTGGTCAATGTTGGCATCTTCCTTTTCAACTGCGCTCCATTTGGGACACCATTCGAGGGCTGCTGGGTAACGGACGTCTCCGAACAGGAGGTCTTGGACCAATTCGAAGACTGGGAGATTCATTGTAAAGCCATAGCAAAGGTTGCTTCCTCATTGCTTGCTGCTACCGCTACCTTTTTTCCTGACGTCGTCGCCAGTGTTTTGAGAAACCGTCGAGGTGGGCGCTGCATTCTCTCCCGCCGCTGCCCCATTGTGTAGATGGCAAGGTTGCCTTGCTTGGAGACGCAGTAAGCTTTATCGCCGTTTCTGGATGACCCGACAGTTTGCTCATGAGGACATCGTAGGCACATGCTATGGAGCCGCACTTGGGTGCAGGCGCTGGACAAGCGATGGAGGTCAGTCTATCTCGGTCGGCACTACCCCTTCTCTCCCACCGGCTCACACGCACGTCGACAGGACGCATACGTGTTGGGCCGCCTGTTGACGCACGAGTTGACGCACGCAGGAAACGTGGGTGATGCGCTCAAGATCTACGAGAAGATTCGCCTGCCGGTTGCCAAGGGCGTCGCGCAGCGATCTCACAAGGCTGGCCGCTACTGTACGTTCAGCACCAGCGTGGACGGCGCTGTACCTGCACGTGGCACCGGGGAGGAACTTGATCGTCTGCGCACGGCGATCGAGGATGCGTGGGGGCTGCAGAGCGAGACTGAGTGGATGTGGGGCGTTGCGGAGGAGCGTTGGCGTGCCGAATGCGGTACGCTGGTCATGCTCTAAGTCACCTACTTGCTCTCTTCTTGCGAGAGGACTCGATTGAATTTAAATCCCCAACGGCGATGGTTTTACCAACAGTGTCTCCTCCCAGAAATTCGAGCACACACACACACACACGACAACCGGGTTGGAGATCGAGGCGTTCCCTCCTCCACCCGGCCGGGCGCACTTCCGATCTACGTGTGCTCTCTGAAATCGCGCGTAAACGCGGCCTGCACTGCCGCCCCCTTTTACGCAGCAGGGCACTCTCCGTCCAGTGCTACTGGTCCGTTTATTGACTCGCCTCCTCCGCCGTCCAACCCGCCACCCTCTCGGGCTGCTTCATCTTCGGCTGTTGATGTTACAACGTTGTTGGGAAGCAAGGACCTGTGCTGACTGAGGGGATCCTCAGAACTAGATGCAACGTCGCTCGCGGCGGTGCAGGCCGAAAACGCGACGAAGCAGCTGAAACAGGATCGTTGAATCTATGAATGACACAAACGTCTACTTTTAACTTCATCGCGTGCCTCAGGTGTTCTTCTCGTGGCTCGGTCGCTGCTCCGAACCGGCATAACGGCACCCGTTGAACGAGAAGCGCTTCGATTATTATATAGGCGTATAGATATGTTTAGAACATGGCAGATAAGCCAAACGTTCTCGTCCAAGGTAAGGCCTATCCTCATAAAAAGCTGGGTGACGTGTCCATTACAAAGACGGTGCTCCTGACCGCTCCAAAATAATGTTACAACGCAGAATGAACAAAAAAGAAGAGCACGATAGAAGACCCTGATGTGTAGCGAATAATAAGTGGAGATAATGTAGGCAGCTGCAAACAACGATAGGAAAAAACGTACTGCCGATGCTGGGAAGAGGAGCAGCAAAGGCTGAGCGAGCAGAAATGTACCAATAATGTTAAGAGCAACGAGTCGTGAATGGCATTTCGAGGCAATGATCGGGGCATTCTCGTGTTGAAATGACAATCAGCCTTCTTGTTCCATCGCTTCCTTTTCGTGTTTCTTTTTCATCGCACTCACTATCAAGAAAGCAACTCCGTCAGACGGACGGAGCTCGTAACCAGGATCCTGCGCACCTTCTCTCGATATCTGGCCCGAATTGAGCCAACCAGTCGGAAATGCAGCAACGATCTATCACAGCGATTTTGAGCTTTTACACAGCTACCAGACTTTCTCCGCTCACTTTTTGATAAAGCACTTTCCGCGTACCTTGCTCGCTTACTTGCCCATTGTGACCGTCCAATTCACTGTGAACGCAATCATGCATGAATGACGCGACCAAAGCAATGGATGCAACGCACTTTTTCTCGTTCTCCAACCGACAACATTCGTTGCTCAGCATAACCAATTGCCATATTATCGACTTCATCGTCTCTGTCAAGCGATATTTCTGAGCCGGAGGGTGAGCATCTCTTGTCCCGTCTTGTTTGGTCGTCCCAGAAGCGCCTTCTCCCTCCGCACCGCTGGCCGCACCGCCTTCTTCCGGGTTCGCATCGCCTCCAGTTGGCGTCGAGACAGTACCAGCTTCTGATTCCGCCCTGGCTTTCTCTTGTCGTTTCTCTAGTCAATCAGGCATTAGTGGTTTCTGGCAAAGCGGAGGAGATGAAACGTACCCCATGCGGCAACGCTCTTCTCCCACTCTTCCCTTGCTTTGGAAAAGCCATCCTTCGTCAGCGTTGCGAGTTGTGCGAGTAACTCGTCTTGTCTGTCCGTCAGAACCTTGAGATGGTCCTGAAAAATGGTCCGCTTGATGAGTTTCTGGTGGGCACGTCAATCCTTTGGATCGGAGGGGCGGATGATAGGATACAAACAGTCATCGTGTACTTGTTATAGGGAAACAAGACAGGCATTAGACTGAAAAAGTCCTCGTCATACTCTCCGAGTCTCACAGCCTTGAGTGCAACGTCGGCGAGGATTGGTTTGATCGAAGGTGGAAACTTCCCCTTGACGTCCCACGATTCTGTATTGTTGATCAGCAACCATAGAATCATGGTTGCCGCGTCACGAACCTTTCGAGATGGCAACCTTGAGTTCCTCAAGCGAGGCTTGGAGTTCGGGGTGGAATTCGCGCTAAAGGCGATGGTCGGGGTGAGAGTGAGGGGAGTTGACGTTGAGACGTACCAGGTCGACGACTTTCCTCTTTTTGCCATTCTCCTCTATGATGGTGTAGTTCTTGCGCTTCTTGCCAGCCTTTTCATCGCCAAGCAGACTGATGGGATGTTCCTTGGTGCCATCCTCCTGCTTGCTGGGCCCGGGCTCAGTAGCTGGAAGCTTCCTAGACTTTGGTTTCTTGGGTGTGCTCCTATAGGGGTTGTGAGTGGCGTAGAAGATTATGTGGAGAGGGACGGACATGTCCTTCATGAGGGCAACCTCGCCGCTTGAAACGTAGAAACCCTGTTGTTTCGTCTGAGCAAAGTGTGTTCGGTTGTCAACGTTCAACTCGGAGTCGTCGATGAAGGGGTCTGTGACGTCGTAGTATTCAGACGTAGCGGGTTTCTTCTATAGGCACGATCAGTTTCCCAAGGCGGGGAGTGTTGAGGTGGGCCAGATTACCTTTTTCCTTTTAGGCTTTGCTTGGTCGTCGTGGGTCTCTTCGCCGTCGCTCTCGCTGATGTCTTGTTTAGGAGGGGGTGGAGTCGGGGCTCGTTGACCGGAGGCTTTAGCCAGGACGGCGACATCGACTTCGTAGTTTTGAGGGCCTCCAAGTCTGATGTCGAGACGAACAGTGTTGAGTGGTTGTGGAGGTGGGGGAAGAGGAGGGGGAGTTGGGGAACGAGAGCGTGGTCGCGACTGCTTCGAGGACCTTGGTTTCGGTCCCGTGCCCGCAGTCGATGCGGGTTTTGAGTCGGCGGCGGATGATGCCGAGTGCCGCATTTTCTTCGAGGGCGGTGGTTTAACATCGTTGCTGACGTCGGCGACGAGGGTGCGCCCGTCGTTGCCGGAAGGGAGGCCGACGGAGTTGTCGCGGCTGCTGAGTTCGATAACGTCGCTGGAAGGAACGGAGTTGTGGCTCGAGCGGGAGGGGGGTGGTGGGTAGGCGGGGGACGTTGGGGGCACATCGAGGGCGTTGTGCTGTACGTCGAGCATGTCTACGTCGGCGTCGGGCATGGTGTCGAGGAGGTGGGAGGGGAGGAGGAGGAGATGGTGTTGCGTTGGAGGCTACCTAAAAAGGAATGTCTCACATCTACCTTGCCCATTCTCAGCATCCTTGCGCGACTTTTTTCAGCCCGTTTCTTCGACCTGTCGACTTGGAATTTCGCAACTCGCCACATCTTCAACGTCCTTATAGCACAGCCACATGATGACTAATCAA
>JBBPLW010000158.1:10587-25587 GCA_038089995.1 Tylopilus balloui
GAAGTACCATGAGATGCTTCCCTGACATGACGCCCTTCAAGCTTCGAGTTTGACAGAGGACGGCTCATCGTTAGGTCAGGTTCTCGCTTCTAAATACTAGTTCACCAGGAAACACTTCTCGATCTCTTCGACGAAGACGTCCCTTGCCAATGGATTCACAGGCGAATCTCATCGTCACTTAGGACGACGGCGGCCAGCGCGAAGTTGGCACAGCCCTCGGGCTCCGAGTCACTTTCAGCGCCGATACCGGTCCCGGGCCTAGTCGATTTATCACCGACACGTTCATCTGATCCTTTCTCGGTCCGCCATGTGCGTTTTCCCGCTTTTGCTCTACCGCATGCCGGTGCACGAACTCTGAGTATAACAGCAGTGCACGCTTAGATAAAATCTGTCACTCTTCTCATTCTAAGCCTACCATGTCCTCACCGAATTCGTTGGCGATTTCCCTTGCCAGAGGACCCCTCGTCGGCACGTTCCTGGGTCTAATGCAAGTCCCCTCTCAACCTCCGCAGCTCCACCCTCCCTCGTTTTCTCACAGCCCTTTGATAACGCAGCCTATACGGGGTTACCTGCATGCAGGCCTTCTTTTACTTCCGAACATACGAGCATGATTCCTGGAGACTGAAGCTGACGGTATGTCGTGCTCGTCGTGGTCACCCACGATTGCCAGCTATTCGCTTACTGACCCCAACCGTTCCTGCCCAGGTCGCATGCATAGTGTGGGGAACCGGTACTCGCTCTTGGCAGGGGTATATTTTGCGCTCATCTCCGTCTTGGTTCGCAGGCTGCTCGAGACCGCCCACGCTGTCCTGACCATGTGGATCGTCGACGACTACCTGGTCGCACATTTTGGCGACCTGAAAACGTTGGAATCGGCAAATTTGTTCGTGTTCCTCCTCGCTTATTTGCCATCTTGTATTTGACGATCAGCTTTGAAAACGAACAAAAATAATAATTCAGGACGTCCGCGGTAAGTCTGTTTGATCGTAGTCATCGAGGAGGCCTGGTGATGAGATCTTTTCAACCAAGTCGACTTACACTCTCGGGGTGAGTTCTCACGTCTACTGGTATGGGCAGTGTTGACGAGAGTTGACCTGTCAAAGCTCCTCATCGATTTCTATGTTTACCTGTAAGTCGACTTCGTTTGATGGGGGACGCGCTTGCCACAGCTTGCTTGTAGATACTTCACATGGCGGATATGGTTGTGTCAGTCCACCTCTCCGTGTGTCATCTCTAGCAGGTCTCATGCATTTATCCAGTCACGAAAAGCATGTGGGTCGTTGTTTTCATGGTACGCGATTTCGATGTCGGTTCCGTCACCGTACCTGAGTATGAACCACCAACAGACTACAATATCTGTATCGCGAACAGGCAAGTACGAGCACGGCTGTGCTTCTCTTGTTATGCTCATTTCTCCCAGCCATCAGTATCATCAGCACTGTTTTCAGGTACAATCACCTGCCACTTCCTGCACACGTACATCCTCTTATCCCATACCGTTAACGACAGCGTCTTGAGACCGTCATGGAATATCTACCTGAACGAGTACAGAACGCTTCTCGTCGTTGGAAACACGCTCTTCATCATCGGGGACACCTTTTCGGCCTGCGTGATGGCCTTTCATCTTGCCAAATTCAGGTCATGGGCGCAGGCACTCCCACGGAACCAGCCGCGGCGCATTGACATTCTCTTGAACCGCCTCCTGATCTTTGCGGTTGCCACCGGCGCGTTGACGTCGTACGTAGTCGTTCTCTTTTTCTTACCCACCTTTCGTTGACGTGCGCTGGATTGGTGGTGGCGTTCTCACTGACGCATCGGTACCACAGGTTCGTAGACCTGATTGCGCTCATTCTGGTACGTTTCTCTTGTTCAACCTTCCCGGTCCAGACCGGTCCGAGACCCGCCTTTCACAGACCCTGTCACAACCGCTGAGCCTCGCGTTCCTGAGCACTATCCTCATCCAAACACGACGTGCGTCCCTCTCTCTTGCTCCTTTTTTTCCCCTCTCGAGCTGTTCTCGTAACGACTGACGCGTGATTGCTTGCGCCTCGTTCCGGTGATCGGTGTCGTCTATGATAACACACCTGGCAGTCTATGCCAACTCGCTCCTCGCATCGTGCGTATCATTCATTTCCTCCCCTCTTTTCATTTCGTTTACCTTCTCGTCGCCTTTCCCCGCCCCCTTTTTGGTTCCCAACCCCCGATCACCACACCCACTCGCAGCCTCAACATCCGAAACGCCACCTCACGTGTGTACGACGACGTCGACCCCAGCAGCCCGCTCGAGCTCCCCGTCATCTCCCTCCGCTTCGCACGCCCCTCGGACCTGTCGACGACCGCCTCGGACGCGGAAGATGGTGTCGGCGTTGCTGCGACGGGTGGCATCGTAGCCCGTGGTCGTGGGCGTGACGTACGTCCGGCCTCCTCCTCCTCCCCGTCCGGAGACTGACACGACGCTCCTCCCCTTCCAGCAAAGCAAATCCGGCGTCGAGTCGTGGCAGACGACGCACGTCCAGAGTCGAACCACCCCTCAAGTCTGATACGGCAACGCTTTTTTGACGCTCCCATATTCTTTTCGTGTATATGCACGCCGTCCACCACTGGACTGCCCCCTCTTCTTGGGCATATTCTCCCCCTCAACCCCCTCGTAATCTATACAATAGATCCACTGGGACTATGAATCGATACCACACACCCCCAGAGTTATATTGATACTGTTTCATTTTAAAGGGCGTGGTCCAGAGTGATATTACATGCGCTGTATATACACAATCATGGCCGCGTGCAGAGGGAGATCTGAAAATCTCAATCGCGAGTATTAAAAAATAAATAAAACAGAAGATGCGTCGTGCACAGAGAGCCCGAGGTTCGGATCCATCAACGAGAGAACAGCTATCGAAGAAAGAGAGAGCGTGGGGCGAGAGATCCGCAAGACCACGTCGCGAGTTCACCTAGTCTATCCCGTCTACTGTTTTGCCTTGGCAGCCATCTAAGGCACACGGGAGGTCAGTCACCAGGACTTGTGGGAAGTAATGATCAAGACGGACCAAGTTGAGCGCAGAGCCGGCCTTGAACCATTCAATCTGGCCCTCGTTGAACGAGTGTGCAAGGGGAACCTCCTAAACGTCAAGAGCGTCAATATGGACTCCAGAGTATGTCACCGCCAGGTACTGACGTCCTTGGAGCCATCAACATGCTTGACGACGAGCATCAAGTTCTTGCCGGGAGCAAACGACTCGAGACCGAGAATGTCCACCTTGTCGTGGGGTTGGACCTTGTCATAGTCCTCGGGGTTGGCAAACGTCAGGGCAAGCATACCCTGCTTCTTCAAGTTGGTCTCGTGGATACGGGCAAAGGAGCGGACGATGATCGCGAGACCGCCAAGATAACGGGGCTCAAGGGCAGCGTGTTCACGCGAGGAACCTTCACCATAGTTGTGGTCACCAATGACGACCCACTTGACGCCGTGGTCGCGGTAGTAAGCAGCGGTTTGCGGGACACCGCCGTACTCGCCAGTAACCAAGTTCTTGACCTTGTTGGCCTCACCGTTCTCAGCGTTGATAGCACCGATCAGGCAGTTTTCTAAGGTGAGGTGAGATGTGACCCGATCTGGGACATCACAACTTACGGGAAATGTTTTGGAGATGTCCACGGTACTTGAGCCAGGGTCCACCAGCACTAATGTGATCCGTTGCTGCGGAGTGACAATGAAATTGACCGTTATTAACCATGGTAATGGTTCACTTACTGCACTTGCCCTTGACCTTGATCAAGACGGGGAGATCAGTTGGCGTCTTTCCGTCCCAAGGCTGGAAGGGCTGGAGAAGTTGGAGACGGTCACTTGTCGGGTTGACAGCGACAGAGACGGTAGCGCGGTCTTCAGGGGGAGGCCGGAAGGTATCCTGACCAGGATCGTATCCACGGGGAGGAAGCTCGTTGCCAGAGGGGTCCGAGAACTTGAAAGGCCTGCCGTCAGTACCAGTGAGAGCGTCGGTAATAGGGTTGAAGGTGAGGTCGCCAGCAAAGGCCATTGCAGTCACGACATCGGGAGAGGCGACGAATGCGTGCGTAGCAGGATTAGCATCGTTGCGGCCAGTGAAGTTGCGGTTGTAAGACGTGATGACTAGGTTGTGTGAGAAAAGTTTTGAAATAATGTGAATGGCGGCTCACTCGAGTTGACCTCTCCCTTCTTGACATCCCTTCTGTCCCATTGACCGATGCAAGGACCACAGGCATTCGCAAGGACGAGACCACCAACGTTCTCAAAAGCAGCCATCTGACCATCACGCTCGATAGTAGCACGAATTTGTTCAGAACCAGGGGTGATGGTGAACGTGCTCTTGGCCTTGAGACCATGTGCAGCAGCCTCCCTTGCAATGGAGGCGGAGCGGGACATGTCCTCGTATGAAGAGTTGGTGCAGGAACCAATGAGAGCGACCTTGAGTTCTTGTGGCCAACTATTCTTCTTGACCTCCTCGGCAAATTTGGAGAGAGGAGTGGCAAGATCCGGAGTGAAGGGACCGTTGATGTGAGGCTCAAGCTCGGACAAGTTCTGTGACGGGACGTTCAAGAACGCGCACTACACGTCCAGAATGTACCACATACGATCTCAATGACCTGGTCATACTCGGCGCCTTCATCCGCCTTGAGGTTGTGCGAGAAGCGCTGAGCATATTGGCCAATTTCTGAACGCTTGGTTGCGTTCAAGTAGCTGACCATGCGGTGGTTGAAGGGGAAGAGCGAGGTAGTAGCACCAATCTCGGCACCCATGTTGCAAATTGTACCCATGCCCGTGCAAGAGAGCGACTCGACACCAGAACCGTGATACTCAACAATGGCACCAGTTCCACCCTTGACAGTGAGAATACCGGCAACCTTGAGGATGACGTCTTGGACGCGACACCATGAGCAACACAAACTGGAATGATCTCAAACAAGCCAACCTTTGGGAGTCGTCCAGCCGCCAATCTTGCCAGTCAGGTTGACACCAATGACCTTTGGGCATTTGAGCTCCCAAGGAATACCAGCCATGACGTCGACGGCATCAGCACCGCCGACACCACAAGCAACCATTCCGAGACCACCGGCATTAGGCGTGTGCGAGTCAGTACCAATCATAAGCCCGCCAGGGAAAGCATAGTTCTCCAAAATGATTTGGTGGATAATACCGGAGCCAGGTTTCCAAAAGCCGAGACCATACTGCACCATGGCCATTTCAGACGAACACCGTCGTGGTCATGCGCGGAAAGAGAACGACTGACCTTGGCGGTGGCTGTTTCCAAGAAATCATACACTTCCTTGTTGATGTCGACGGCACGGGCCAGATCCTTTACACCGCCGACTTGAGCTTCGATCAAATGATCACAGTGGACGGTCGTAGGGACAGCGGCCGTGTCCATCCCCGCTGACATGAATTGCAGCAGTGCCATCTATACTGTATAAGCACATATGATATCGGCAGCACGAGGACGTACTTGGGCGGTCGCATCCTGACAGGCCACACGCTATAAAAAGTCTGAGTACCAGCTAGGCTGGGTGTGAAAGCGCCGGGGCAGACGTACGTCAGGACGGAGCTTGAGGTAGCTCACGCCTCGAACGATATCCTGGTTATGAGGGTCGTCCAAATGGCCATAGACGATCTTTTCCGACAACGTCAACGGGCGGCGCAGCCTATGTTGAGTGTCAACGTGTGTGGATAGATGGGGAAAGAGCGACCGGGCACCTTTCGCGGACGACGGCAAGGTTGTCTTCGATACGCTGGTAGTTTATGTACGCGCCTTTTTCGAGGAGTGACATGGCGACTTTGGAATCGCCGATACGTGGGGCGACGGTGGCCATGCGGCGCACTGAGCAGAGGGCATGACGAGCCCTTGGGGTGAAGGTGAGCATCGTCGGGAACAGCGTCGACGAGGAGGAGGGAGATGATGTGCTGCAGGAGAGCTTCCGGCTGTTTCCGGGGTCGGTTTTACTTGTGATTGGATGGACCAATCGCATCCCGTCTGTTTATAAATAACTAATATTTTTCGGCCGATCGCCACGTCAAGCCAGCCAGATAATATGCGACTACTACGCTCGATGACACCGCGTGCGCGACATCATCACATACTTACGGTCGCATATCCAAAACTCGTGCCCTCCAACCCTCGCGCGATGAGCGTAAATTGTTGCGCAGCCTCCCTCGTCCGCTTGGGCGACCTCGACCTGCGAACATGTCAGCAATCACCTCGTGGCTCGGACACACCGCACCACCCACCCAACCACAGCCTTGACAAACGCCTGCTTGGCTTCCAGGGTAGCCTTGGACGGCACGAAATCGTCCTGGGGACAGATTCCACCTCAGTCAACCCAGAAAAGCGCGGATGGGCCCCAAAACATACGCTAAAGAGTATCGCATTCATCCATTCCCGCGTTTCGGACGGGTATTTCGAGGCAACCATGGACAGCAGCTCGATCAGGTTCTGAGTCGCCGACCTGGGGGCGACGCCCGCAAACCCATTCAACACAGCCCGAAGAATCGGCCGACCGTGCGTTTGAATAAGCCTTGTGCCAGCTTCTCCGAGGTCATCGCTTCCCGCAGTGCGCCGAATCAACGTCTCCTAACAATGGAAATTGCTAAGCGCATCATTATACCAAACGAACCACGATCTTGGACGTACCAGGAACGTGCACGTCGCAACTAGAGAATACCGCTCCTGCAGAGACAACGAGCTAACCGCACATTGCATCAATGCATCCAGGGCACCAGGGGGTAGATTGTAGAATACGGCCACAAAGTGTTTGGCGATCTGTTCACAACCCACGTCTTAAATATATGGCGGCACATATATTCCGACCAGATAGAAACTCACACTGTCCAAACAACCAAAAAAGGCTTGTACGATGTCAGGGTTCTGAAACCGCGTCAGTACCAATCCTCGCGCGTTGCATCGAGGTACTCTCACAGATTCCATCGCTCCTGGCTGGCCCAGCATCGACAGCGACGTCTGTAACAGAACAGGCAGCGCATTCGACACGACCGACATTCCCTCGACGTTTGGTGACGGTTTCAGTGTCGAATTCGAAAACATGACGGGCGGATCCAGTTGAATGGTGAGCATGTTGGCTAGCGTGAGCCACACCGCCGTGAGCTGCCTTTGCGATGCAATACATATCAGCCCCAACAGTGGACCCGGCGACAGAGATAACAGTGTGATGTCACTGGGCAAACAAGTAATAGAGCGCAGGAACTCGCTGAGCGCCTGTGCATGTAGCACCTTGTCAACCCCACCTCTAACCATGTCCCACAAAAACAGACTCACGTCGGACACGCTCGCATCCGTCGACCACAGTTCGAACGCGCTCCTCACCGCCGCAAACAAGCTTTCTCGAAGTTTGACCATTCTGTAGTCGTCACGGGCTTGCAGCAACCGCTCTGCTTCTGCACGCTCTGCGGGTGTTTCGTCGATGATGAGCAACGAATCTGCGGTGCGCGTAAGCCCTTTTGCGACGCCCGACAGCGTTTGCAGTTGGACGATCGCGACAGCGCGCGCTTCTACGGGAAGCTAGCAAGGAATCAGGTACAACGTCGCCCGCGAAACATCACGAGGACATACCCGCGACGAGGAAAGCAAAGCTTGCTCGAGCTTCTGGACGACAGGGCTCACGATGGCGAGCACGGGCGGGATCCCTTCTTTAGGCGGCAGTGCCTGGATGATGCTCGCTATCGATTGCAGCACCTTGCTCTTCTCCGTGTCCTAAGACGCAAACGCTGAAAAGATCGCGCCGTATGACCACAACACCACTTACAGGAATACCGGTCAACCCAGCGTGCAACTCTGCAAATGCCCCTATGTGTGGTGCTAGGGCCGCTCGATTGGCGTCGCAGAGATCCCGGAGTGCGTTCGCAGCCGGCAGGCACAGCGACGGCTCGGGTAAAGCCGAAACGACATACGAAACAGCGTTCATGAGCAGAGAGGGTGACGATGTGGGCGTACTCGTGTTAGACTTGGTAGTGAACCATGAGGCGTACGTTCCTTTGCCGTGCTTCGTCAATCCTGGCTCGCAACAAATTCAAGACGTAGCTCACCGGTGAGGCTGAGTGCCGTGCGTCGTATCCTGTCTTGACCAGTGGTTGGTAGGCGTCCAAGTACATCCGGTCCAAATAATCGAGCAATGAATTGATTGTCTTCAAGAGGGACCGCCTCTTGAACAGACATGATACAGTGCACGGTGGCTTCAATCTCCTGATACAACAATGAATGAATCTGAATCGAATGAGACATAGCGGAGGATACTACCTCCCATCCAGTAGATTCAAGTCTGTTTGCAAGGCGCTCTTGAATATCGTTCAAGTAATACCCCATCATGTCGTTGCGGAGGATATAGTACCTGGACACTATCAACCTCGTGGGACCGAGACAATACCGCATACCTACGCATTGATGAGCGTATCGCCCACATCCCTCCGATAACTGGGAAATCCGTGAGCAGCGCAAGTCATACAAAGGGAAGAAAGACACCACTGACACCTGAAACTTGTCCATCTGATCTATCGCCAACGTCAGCACGCGACTTGGATTCCAATCTCAAAAAAAAAATCTACCTTTGGGCCATCCACCCAATATACTCTGAGGCGGCCATGCAACCTTGCGCCTCAAGATCTTGACAAGCTCGACGTACACCGCGTTCACCAACGCTAACCTATTGCTTTCTTCCACGTCCGCAGGCGGCGCGCTGCCCCTCTCATCGTCCCCATCGTCGTACTCGACACTCCAGAGCGACTCCTGGAAGAGATACCAAAACCCGAGCGTCATCTCGCTCTCCTCTTCGTCAACCCCAAAGTAACCCGGCAAACCTGTATACCCGAGCAACAGCCGAAGAAAACTCTGTACGAGCTGCGATCGTGTGTGCGGAGAACCCGCTACCGGCTGTTGCGAAGTGATGTTGGTGGCAAAGTACGTATTCGAGTGGTCGCCGAGAGTGACGATGAGCTTGCACAAAGAGTGAGAAAGCTCGGAGGCTTCTCCAGCTGCAACGGACACGATCTAAGATGACCCCACGTGGCATCAGTGAAGGTATGGACAACGCACAGGATGTACTGGACTGCAGGATGCGAGGGCCCCATGTGTCCACCCAAACGAGCAGCGGGAGCGTGAGCGACATGACGCCCGCACCGCTCGCCAACGAAGACCGCGTCATGATCTCCTGCAGCGCATCCGAGGCCGGAATGAACACTTCGGGATCCATGTCCGCCTTCGGAGTCGGAGGCGTCAGCAGCGAGATTAACATTGGGATCAGCGGAGTGATATCGCTGTTCATACGAACGTTGCCCACGTCAGTCTACAAGGTTGGCGCAGGACGCAACACGTACTTTCCACGAAGGACAGACATCCACGCCTGGAGACATTTGAGCGCAGAGTCCAGTTCACGGACGCGCATGCGATCTCGGGGCTGGGTGATGATCGTGACGACGGCCCGTACGACCAGGGGGGCAGCGTCGACAAGTGTCTGCTGCATCTGCATTCTGACCCCGGTCGTTGGTCTCGGTGCGCGTGGACAGGGGGGGCGCGGGGTGCTTACTTGTTTGAGCCAATCAAGTCGGCGGTCTCGACCTCCTCCGCCACGATGGATAGGAAGTCTAGCAAGTTCTCTGTCGGCGTACTGCGGCTAGACAAGAACTCGATGGTCGACACAATCCAGTCTGGCCATGTTGAGGGCGAACCCGGGGCGATTTTCAGCGCGAGCGACGTGATCTGAAAAGCGGTCGTCAATGGCACGTCCGTCGAGAAAGCGAGAGTTGTATTACCGCCACGAACAGCTTTCGAAGAATGATTTTGCTCTTTCCCGATACGATGGAATGAGACGTGAGCTGGAGCACCAAATCGCGTAGGGAAGTCGCGTTGTCGGCCGGAAAGGTATCCCTGGCATGTGGTGAGTCGACGGGCCCGGCACGGGATGATGGGTGACCCACCAGTCTCTCGCGATTTTTACCTGGACGGTGTGCGCGCCAAAGAACTGGACGTTGACGTCGTCGTGGTTGAGAAAAGGGACGACCAAGCCCCATGCCTCGTATCGCTTCTGGATGTCGAAGAGTTCTTGCTGAAGACGACGCTGGGCGTCTGAGGATCCAGCGCTGGCCGGGGAGTAGGCCTGCTGTATGAGCTGGGAGACGTTCAGGCAGGTGGAGGAGACATTGCGATTGGTGTACCTGGGCCGCTTGGACTATGTCGGACTGGGGCAAGGTCGGAAGGAAGGTCGGGCTTGCCATTCGGTCGAACGGTGGATGTGAGCAAGAAACGTCCAATTATTTACTAGACTAGATACCGCCCGACCAACACCATCACCGCAACAGACGGCTCGACATCGCCCGGCAGACTCAACCCAGCGAACCGCCCTGACTTGGCCCACTCGTTCACCACCCAAACGCCCCACAGCGCAAGCCACCCAAACGTCCACGTCCGTCCCCAGACACCCCCCACCCGTCTCCCCGTCGATTTCGTCCACATGCGCTCCAGCACAACCCCGACGCCGTTCATCACCCAGAAACCAATCATGGCAACCGAGTCCCCGCCCCGTCCAATGGATCGAAGCTCGATGTCGTGGAAGATGCCAGACACGAGGAAGGCTCCGAGCAGGCCTCCAAGCCGGCCAAACACATGGCCGAATGACTCGATGCCCAGCGTCACGAGCAGTTCACGCATCATCTGATGCCACCGACGGCCCCAAAATTCGGTTAATGAAGTCGACAACCACGGCGAGTCGAAGAGAGGTGGCCACTGAGAAGGATATTGCTGGAATAGGATGATGCAGATGATCGCACACAATTGATAGCTCCATTGTACCGCAAAGTATGTCAGCCAGATTGTCATGAGGGACACAAAGACGGCTCGCAGGATCTCCAGGAGAGGCGGGAGGGTATGGTCAAACAACGAGCCACCGTTGAGAGAGCCAAACGTGTCCGGGGACAACCTGCGAATCACTTGAAGGCATGCATCGAAACCAAAGGCGTAAAGTGCCAGCCGGGCTGCCGACAACAGCACAAAGACGGCTCGGGAATCCGTTTTAAAGGCGGGCTTGGGGAGGACAAGCCCTCGTGACCAGTTCCATCCGATGCCCCGCGCGTTCACCATCAAGTCCAAGGCGTTCCAGAGCGCTGCGTAGACGCTCTCGGAGTCCGCATTATCGTGCTTGTGTTTGTTCGAAGGACTCTGACGGCAAAACGGCTCTCGTGCCAGCGCCCACACCGTACCCCGCATTGAGAAGGAGCACATATACGTCTACGACGGGCCATGTCAATGGCGTGCAATACCGGACGGGACCACTCACGATGAGTACCGTGTTTGACTGGGCCTGCTTGGGATTGCCTCCAGACATGTCGACGAACATGCCGCGCCACGCAAACCATACGAGGACAGGCAAGAGAGCAAGGCGGTAGAAGCGCGTCCCCTTGAGCTGAACGAGCACTCCCATGATGTACACACATGCTAGAGGCGGTACGATGTAAGCAAGAAAGGTGGTCCTCGTGAGGGCGATCTTTCGTGATGCCGCAAACAGGTCTTCGACGCTATGGGATCGGGCCATGATGATTTTCTCTTGTTCGGAAAGAACGCGAGGGAGCTGACCTTGCTTGCGAGCCCATGGTCTCTGGGTGGAGCGCGTAAGGTCCAGGGCGTCAAATCGATGGGCTGCGGATTCTGCGAGGCAGTACATTAGCCTACACGAAAATGGACACGGACTCGGACCGCCTTATGTCCCTGGCTGTCAGGATCGCATCCCGTCGGGAACGAATCGGTCGAGTTGGGCTGCAGCAGTGCGGTAAGTCCACGATGAAAAGCGCACCTCCATAGTAGATACAGATTAGTTGATGTCTAGTACTCATTTCTGTCCCAACCAAGAATTCGCCCTGTCGAAACATCCACGAACGAACGCCGCCAGCACCAGCGACGGCTCAAAACCACCCACGACGCTCAGCGCACGGAATCGCCCCACCTCAGCGTACACGTTCGCCATCGGAACGCCCCAGAGCACCAACCAGCCGACCGTCCACGCCCGGCCCCACACACCCCCCACCTGCTTCCCCGTTATCCTCTTCCACTCGCGCTCCAAAACGACCCCGACGCCGTTCATCACCCAGAAGCCAAGCACGACCGCCAAGTGTCCGCCGCGCCCGAGCTCAACGTTGTGAAAGAGCCCCGAGACGAGAAACGCCCCGACGAGACCTCCGGGCCGACCGAACACGCGCTCCAACGGTCGATAACCGAGGTTCAAGAGCATGTCGCGCATCAACTGGTGCCACCGACGCCCCCACAGCTCGCTCAGCGACGTCGACAACCAGGGCGCGTCGAAGAGAGGGGGCCATTGGGACGGATGCTGGCGGAACGCGAGGACGCACACGATAGCTAGGAATTTGTACGTGTACTGCAGCCCAAAGTACGCCGACGCCGCCGCTAGAAACGTGACGGCCACGGCGCGCAAGAGTTCTAGGACGGGAGGAAGCGTGTGATCGAACAGAGAGCCGCCTTGAAGCGAGCCGAACGTCGCAGGAGACAGGATGCGCACGGTCTGCACGGTCGCGTCGAACGCCGCCATGTGAAGGACGCATCCAAGCGCAGACGACAGCGCAAAAGCGACCCGCGAGTCGGCCTCGAACGCGGGCTTGGGAACGACAACCACGAGTCCTCGAGGCCAATTCCACCCGACGCCGCGTGGGCTTATCAACAAGTCCCAGGTGTTCCAACATGCCGCAGAAACGCTCCCCGAATCGGAACTCTTTCGGCCGTTCATCTGGCGCTGATATCGTATTCGCGCAAATGCCCATACGGCGGAACGGGTCGCCATGGAAGACATTTGGGTCTAGTCCCTCGTCAATAGGCCCGTTGCAACGCCACAACGAGCGACACTTACGACGAGCATGGAGTTTGCCTGGGTCTTGCTCGGATCGCCTCCCGACATGTCCACAAAGGTCGCACGCCAAGCTAAGCACAACATGATCGGTAACAACGCCAGCCGGTAGGACCGCGTCCCCTCGAGCTGAACCAACGCCCCCATCAAGTACTGGCACACGAAAGGCGGAAGGATGTACGCGAGAAAGGCAGTCTTGGTGAGGGTAATCGATTGTGACATCGCCAACAGGTCTTGAGCGACGCTTCGATGAGGCACTCATGCCGTCAGCTGCCAGCTTCATTGCGGAAGGCGAGGAGGGACTGACCGGGAAGCGCGCGAGTCCATCGTGCAGGGGAGGGTTCGAGAACGACCCGTGCCGCACTAAACCGATTAGTTATGTATATTGGATCGTGACGACACCTTCATTTTGGCTCAACCGCAGTTCGTCCGACCTTGGACTGAAAGAGTCAAGTCCGACCACTGCCCGTTTCTAATTTGCGTGTGATTGCGATGGGGCTACCCGTCGGATACGGACGACCTTATGACAGTAACCTAACAGTGCCCATGCACAGGCTGTATCGAAGGCCCATGTGAACCAACTGCGCTAGCCGAAAAGCCCACTCAATCCTAAATTGCCGGAAACGTTGCGTCCTCACAGGGGAGCTTTACATCCGTCGGGGAAGCAAACACGGATGCATTCGTGCACTTATACGTGGCTCTGGCCCGCAGTAGCCTTTCCCGACCGCCACACTATCGGCGATGCAGCGTCCCCTCCACCTCCTCTCTTTTTTAAGCTCTGAAGTCTCCGTCAAATCCATGAGTGCCTGTCCGGGTCAACGCCAGCGTCGGAAAATGTACACAGCTCAAAGCGGACGGGACGTTACCTCGTCCAGCTGACCTGCGCGTGCGTCCCGTTCCTTCCCGATAAAGAACTCCTCGACCAGTTCGGCATCCCGTCGTGCGTTCTCCGCGTCAATGTCCAGCGGATGACCAGTAACAGATACCGATGATGACCCAAGGGATGTGGTTCGAGGAAAAGCAAAACGGACCCTCCCTTGGCTTGTACCGCGATTGCCACACGAACGGACCTGCAGCGTTCCCGATGCAACTAGGCGCTCAGCGTGATGGCGTTCGCCGCGTCATACTCGCCCTCGAAAAGACACGAGCGGACGGACCCTTTTGATGTGTCCCGCCTCATCTTGGTCAGCCAGGACACGGACAAGACGAAGCCGGTCGTGCTGATGCCGACGATCCAGATCCGAAAGGGCAGTCCAATCTGGTTGCTCCACGGCAGGAACTCGATCATCAAGACTCCAACCAGGGGCGGAATGAAGTACATCGCGCTCACATGGGCACGCCTATTCGGAATTCGGGACGCGAGCGTGACCCCCGTCCATATGGTGACCTCGACGAACCCATCGACACATCCCAGAAGAGTCGTGTCGAGATAGCTGAAACCGGAGGATGAGATGATGATCTGGCGCTGGTTCGTGAGCGAGTTCGGCACACTGTCCAGGGGGAAAAGAGCGCAAAGAACTATGTCTAGGAGTGCTTCCATCATCCTGCGATCCCTTGTTAACACTAGAAGACGAACGTGAATACACAGAACGGGCTGCTCCTTAAAGTACCTGTTCTCCACGCCGGTTTGGTTTTCCTGGAGGGTTCGTCAGTAGACGAGTCTGCGTGAGGAACCATGCATTGGTAGGAGAACCAGGAAAGAAGAACCTGGGACATAGATGGTCAGCCGAAACTATGAGCCGGACGTCTGGCACATCATTTCTCCGCTGCCACGACCCCCCTCACCGTTGCCAGGGAGCGAATCCAGTGGTCTTGGTATACAGAGATCCGAAACCAGAGATAATCTGGGCTATTGTCGTACATCCAAGTGAGCTTAGCCCCCGACTCGATTCAGTCCGTCCACCTGCTCCGTTCATCAGGACTAGCCACCTGTGACCACAAACGACGGACGCCCAACGGAGTGGGGAGAGGGGTGCACTCACACCAATATCATCCAACTCACAACGTCTCTTCCCGGCTGTGGAACATGAAGCCGACGATGGACCCCGTCGTGATGGAACCTTCACACTTGCCTAAAAAGAACCTGCACACGAAGGGAGTTGGTTGTAAGCCGCTTGGCAG
>JBBPLW010000159.1:0-35446 GCA_038089995.1 Tylopilus balloui
TGATGGGTGATTTACTTTGTTCCACAGTGAGCACACGCAGGGCTTCCATCAGGCCACCAGTTTCGCTGCGGTAAGCGCTCCTTGGTGGATATAAGATACGCTGGGACCTAAAGGATATATCAGCATGGAGCAAATTGTCAAGGGGTGAGCACTGGCCGAAGGGCCATCAGATCTCCAGAAGTGTTCTCGCGCCCTTGCATTTCGCTGTACACCACCCCGGCGTCTTCACCTGTCGCGTTGATATGGTGGACCTACGAGGTCGGTGAGAATAGGTTCTTCCTAAGGTCGACGCGTTTGCTGTACCTCTGTTACGAAGGCAGCTTTGGACATTGTCGGATACAGTATATGGTCAAGATATACTGGCAAAAGCTGCAGGAAACCTTGTTCTCCAGCTGTTGAAGCGGTATACGCTGGGTGGAAGGAGGAATAAAGAAAGACGGGAAAGGAGTGCGACGTTGCTTGCCTGTATGGTCATTATCCGTCCAAGCATTTGTGCCATCAGAGAAACCACGGTTAGCGAGATGGTCTATGATGCCTTTATATGGGTACTTTTCTGAGCCCATAAAGACCAAGCTAGTATATTTTCGTGAAAAGCGGTGATATAACAAGTGAACAAACAGCTCACTGTTCTAGGGTGTGAGGACAGCCACTGTCGTTAAAGACTGGGAGAGTGAGAAGAGGGATCCACTGGGACGAGAGTAAAGGAGCCTACTTTCAGTTGCAACAACGAAGTATCCGTTGACGAGCGGAGCTGAGAAGTGGTTCGGTGGTGTGGGGGGAAGATGAGACGGTGATACACACCCTCGTAATCTAGATGAACAAGGGAGAGGCCGGTAGCACGGCTCCGCCATTTTGAGACGACCACGTCGGTATAGTCTAGCTGGAAATGCCGTACAAGGTCGAAGTTGCCAAAGGATGTGAAGGGGTCATCCGAGATGGGGGAACGGTCCTGGAATGGGGCCATGGCAGCGAGATACCTTGGCCGAGTGGGGAGTAAGCTGGTCGACCGACGAGGATGGAGGGCAGTGTGGGTGAGTGTACGACGAACGGCGGTCGCCGTCGGTGTGGACCAGAGCCTAAACATGCGTCCTAGTGGGAGGTGCGTGTATGCGCTCAACACCGGCCCGCGGTTACATCATCTCAGGTTCATGACCTTCATGGCGACCCCAGAGGCAGAACGAAAACGCCGCCAACGTCTGGAAAAGAAGAAACAAGCGAAACAAAGAGACGAACCTGCCGTGCCTCTCTTCCTCCAGAGACCATGGATACAGCTCCAGCAGCCCCCCAGCACCCCCACTCTCACCGTGATGACATGGAATGTGCGCGCCCGCATCTATCCCCCTTGCTGTAATTCGCTCACACTATACCCTCGCAGTTGCTCGCTCAGTCTCTCGTTCGTGCGTCGAGTTAATATCCATCCTCACCTCTAAGTCCCAATAAATCGCAGGTTCGGAGCTCTTTCCAACCAGTGGCAAGGCCCGTAAAGCGAACGCAAGGATCCCGATGCTTCATGCCGAAATACTCTCTCACAATGCCGACATCTTGTGTATGCAGGTGCGTCAAATCTAACAATATACCTTGCACTCGGTCTAATCAACTCCAGGAAGTCGACGTGCTGGACAAGCTCCTTCCCGTGCTCGATCTCGCCGGATACGCTTACTCTTATGCAAGCGGTGCAGGAAAACCCCATGGGTGCCTCATCGCTTACAAAAGTGTTGCTTTCCGGACCATCCACGAAGCCAAGATAGAGTATGACAAGTTGGAAGTGAACAGCAACGCCGAACAAAGTACACAGGCACGCATCGGGTCGAGCCATCAGACCAGGAACATCGCAAACATCGTGGCGCTTCAAAGCATAGGTCCAGAATCGCAAGTCCAAGGCTTCATTATCGCAACGACGCACCTATTTTGGCATCCAGCGTTCGCACATAGCTGCCTTTCTCCACGACACCGCTGACACATATTCTGCAACTAGGTATACGTACGAAAGAGCGAGGTGAATCACCGGTTTGGTCCCCCTTTTGCGTTCATGTTCAGAGCTCGTCATAGGCAGGCATGTCTTTTAGTTCGCGAGGTCATCGCATTCCAAGAGCTCTGGCGACTCCGTGATTGGCCCTGTATCATAGCGGGAGGTAAGAACTTTCGAGAACCCTCAGCTTCCTCAAAATCCGACCATCGAACAGACTTTAATTTCCCTCCCGACGACCCCACTTACTCTCTGTTAGTTGGTGAACCACTGTCCCTCGAACAGCGAGAGAAACTTCAAGTTTCGCGTGTAATACACGTCTCCATAGATCCATCTGTTCCTGCGTCTGTCGCAAAAGAGGCAGACGAAGGAGGCGGCGAGGAAGAAGCCGATCCTGACAGGGTCATTCGAAACTCGAGGAATTCCAATCCTTCCGACGGATTGTTGTCAGACACCGAGCTGTCTACTCTTGTGAAGCACTGCTTGCGAAGTGCGTATGACGAAGGACAACGGTCGTCGCTCCTAGAGGGAAACAGTGTTGCGACATACGGCTCCAGAAAATCCCTGCCTGTAGATAGACCTGGGGCTTGTGAGCCAATGTGGACTAGCTTCACACATTATTGGAAGACGACTCTAGGTAATTGCCCAGGGAAGACTGATTGAGATCTACTGCAGCTCACCAAGTGCCAGATTATATCTTCATCCTCGATGCCCCTGGAAGTAGAATGCGCATGTCGGGTTACCTCCAGCCACATCGTACAGAAGATGTTGAGTCGGGATTGCCTCAGATCGGGATATGTGGTAGTGATCACTTTTCACTTTGCGCACAGCTTGTGACGTTACCTACTGCATTACGATAATACTGAAACGTCTCAGATATCTGAAGTACACAGACCGTTTCCAATCGAAGGCACACTGGGTAAATATCCTAGTCGAAAGTGATCCAGTGAAAACGTAATTCCCAGACCTGCTGGGATTGGCCTCTCAGCACCTTATCTATGCCGCCCTGTCAGAGCCTGCCAGTAGATTCTTGAAGAGCCCACTCGCAGACTCTTCATTTCGTAGCTGAATCATGTAAATAATCCCCGTCCGCGCACCTCCAGCATCACTCAGCTCGATTGCTACCCCTGTCTTGCCCACCCTTTCGACCCCATCTGTCAAGACGATCGTCGAGATGAGAATCGATCTTTCTTTGCTACCTGCTTCCACAACAAGTTGCTTGACATTTGTGGGCTCCTGGCGATAGAGGGTCAGGTTTGCCGAACCCAATGACTTCCATTGTGCATGTTGTTGCTGATGAAATACCTTGCACTTCATTTGTGCCGCGACTACAGACCGCACAGGTCCCAGGGGCTTGCGTTCCTCGACCGGCGACGTAGGAGGGCTCGGATCTAAAATCGAGGGTTCTGAAACCGAGCTAGTTCTCGACCCCATTTGCATCGACGGAAGGAGCGTTCTCGACAGGGGTATGTTCAGCTGCCGCATCGAGTCCTTGGGTTGACTGTACGGGCGGTGTGACGTGGATAAACCGTCCGGTACTGAAGGTACAGGAGGTACCGAAGTTTGGCCATGTTGATATTGTGCACAAAGTGACCGCGACGAAAGGGATTTCCGAAGCTTGTGGGAAGATTGTTCAGCCGGATTAGATGTTGCTGGAGGGCTCGACGGACGCGAAGGGATTGATTGCCCATCAAAAAAGTGTGGAGCAGATTTGGGATGAGGAACAGGGGCAGCGTTCGGATGATCTGGTCTGTGCGGAAGAAATTGCAAGGAAGGCTTGGGCTGCAATGGTTGCTGACGAAGCGAGTGCATGGAAGTATAGTGTCTTAAAGTCGAGTTCTGCGGAACGGGGTTCTGCGCAATCGGCGGTGACACTCTATTTAGTACCCCAGGAGGATCTGATGCTGCCGTCGCGGAAGGTGGTGACCGCGGTTGGATACTCGAACTCCGCGCAGGAGGAACGATTTGTCCTGGGGCGAACGAAGGTGGACTAGTGGCGGAGCTGACTGCTGAAGATCTACGTGGCATGTGTGTTGGACCTGGACTGTGCAACGCAGATGCCAGTGCTCCATTTGCTGGTGAAACGGGGCTGCTAAGGGGGGTGCCTAAATCATGTCGGAAATCTTGATTCGTCCCGGTACGAGCGAGAACCATGTTTTGCTGCTCCGGGGGACTTCGCGAGAGAAGTGTCGCTGTCGAACCGTCATTTTGCATGGACGAAGAGGCCGCTACGGTACTAGCAAATTTGGAAATAGTGTTGCCAGTTCGCTCAGATTCAGAGTTGACTGACTGGGAATGGGAAAGTAACTGAGGATTAAGAGCTCGTTCGGGTCTTCCCCTGGAAGAACTGCCAGACGTTTCGAGGCGCATAGCCGGAGGTTGATGAGGATCAGCAATGGGAGGCAGGGGTGGTATAGGCTCCTGCGCGGCTCTCGAGACTAGGTTCATGGATGAGAAGAAATGGTCACTAAAATACGCAGCAACTCTTACTCGTCTTTGCGAACGATATACACTCTTGAAATTCATTGAGGATTCGGTCTCGTTTCAGTCGAGAATTAGCTTCCACAATAAGTGTCTCTTTACGCATGATTGAGATCTGCAAGGCATTCTCTACGAATATAATCAGGAACGCGTACTAGGAAGAATAGTCTAACCAACCTTGGTCGGGTACCTCAACCACGTTGAGAACTTTCCCGGAAAGAGGAGGATAACACAGGTACATGTCTTGTGCATCTTCGCCTCTAGCAATTCTCTCTTCTTGCGCCATTTCTTCACATAGAAGAAATAGATCCGACAAAATGTAAATATGTCCATGACGATGGATAACCTCTACTCCTGTCGCTTTGGAAGTGAATCGCACAAGTACCTTTGCCGATAAACGTAACTCCCGAGCGTAAGGAAGGGTCGGTGGTGCTATTTGCAGTCGAATTTGCTGCAAATATCCTAAGTTTGGAACGTATGCAATGATGCGTCACGAACCTTTGGTTGCATCGTAAATATGTCAAGTGTGTTTTCAGTAGCTAAGCGTCTCTCGAGATCTTGGACCGGCGACGATAAAGTTTGAGTGGACTCCCGACTAACAGAGGTTGAGGCTGTCTCTTGCGAAAGGCGTTCACTGAGAACTTATATGGGAGAAGTCCTGTCATTTCGGAGACTAAGACTCACTCTCTGGAAGAGAAGCTACCCCGCATAGATGATGCAACGCTTGCAGAATCTGCGCCAAAGTGTCCGGAGAGCAAGGCACCGCTCCCTATTGGCTCATTCATGGATGGAATCATAGGTATTGCATTTGATTTGGCCTCGGTATTTAAGTGGAGAGGAGGTGGTACCTGCGGCGGTCGAGGGTTGTCGACAGTAATGTTGGCTCTCTCGTTGAGAGTTGCTAGAAGACCGTCCAACTTTACCAGGGCCCCTGTTAGCAGCCTGTGATCACTTCTTCCGGGGGTCATACTCTTGAGCAATCTGCTGTACAGCTTCCTGTAATACTGTAAGCGTCCTTTTGGTAGTAAAAAGAGTGCGTCGAGGGTCCACAGAGAAGGATCCATCAAGCGTGGGGGTTGCGGCAACATGGATGGTGGATGACTGGATTCTGAGAAGGCTTTTAAGATGGTAGGAAGCTTCGAGTTCGACTTGACGGGTTCCCAATCATCGAAGCCAATACAGTACCTGTCGGCATATGTCATGTATGGTTGCTCTAATTCATCGATCTTCTACAGTGTGAGGACGGATTTTCGGACCGAAGTACATGCCTACCCAGCGCATCAACAAATCACCAAGAGCCTTTGGAGAGGATGGATTTTCGCCGATCTCCTTGAGTTTCTACAAGAAATTGGATGTAATGAGGTTGGTCAGATGGAAGGGAAGTCTCACCGTCAAAAGCGCGCGATTCGTCTTGTATACCCCTTCCACGCTGCGAAACATGAGGTCGAGTTGCGGTGGGGGAAGGTTTGATCGTGACCAGGCAGCAGCCACATTCTGTGGTACGAAGAATGGAGCAAGATATGAAACGCGGAAGGGGAAAGACGCACTCGGATTATACCAGTGAGAATCTCAACGTACGTTTTCTCACTCTCTATGAGATCAGTCAATGGGCTATATTTCCTAGTCTTGTCGACTGGAGAAGACAGCGATGCTAGAGGAACATCGTGGCGAAAGAGAGGAGTTAGAGGAAGTGAACGCAGAACAGAGGGCATCGTGTGGGGACACCCAAGGACGACATGACTGGTACCTTACCTTGCGTCTGCTCCTCCCCGTCCTGGTCCTTCGGTGGTGGCGGTGGTGGTGCTGTCGGATTCGCTTTGCTGGGCTCGTTCAAGTACGTTGGGGCCATCGTTGTGTGCGTTGCGCTCATTGCAGCCTGCGCGAGTACCTTTTTTTTGACGCGTATCACTCCGGGCCGTTGGAACGCTGGCTGATCTCATCCTGTACCGCGACCGTCCATGTCCTACCTGAGCACCATCGCATGGTTTCACAAAACATTCATCACTCGCCAACGGACTGCAGAACTCTTACGACCCGAACTGGACGAGCATGTCCTATCCCCACATGACTATGAGCTAGCAACCAGGTTCCTGCCTGGCCCTAGTTTAGACTGGCATGTAAGGATTAGCGTATGTTTCCACATCCATATTGACGGCGCTCTTCAACACAGCTAGTATATGGTGCGGGAACGTCGGTCGCGGTGTATGGTTATGGTTCTTACCTCGTCCGACCAAGGTGGAACACATGGAGGCTCCGTCTCGGGACAGTCGCAGCCTTTCTCGTCGGATCGACATATGGCACTTTCAGGCAGTTTTTGCTCCATTACCGGTTCGCCAATTCCCTGGATAATCCACAGGGCTTCATTGCGGCACTGAATCATGTCGACGAGAGACTCGGTGGAAATGGACAGATAGGCTTCGCGTTCGGAGAGATACTCGCAAGGAAACCCGAGATCAAGCCTGACCTCGGCCACATGGATCATCCGCAAAATGTGGACATGGGACCTGAGGAAGGGCGGATTCGGGACCAGGCTAACATAGGTGAACTCAACTTTATTCCGGTCGCGGGCAAGGGGTTACTCACTTGTTGGTAGACGGTGATGTATCCAGCTCGGACCCAGCCCAGCTCAGGACCAGGTGGGATCAGATCAGGGCTGCTAATTCGCGCAGTGCTGGCCAGTCGTCTTGGGATGCTATCCGACAACGCCACGAACGCGGCAGGCTTCCCGATTCCAGCGGATCTCCTGGCGATGGTTTCACTATCACCGAAGCGGACGGGCGTGCGGCCGCGCAAGCAGAATTTGATGCTCTGCTGGAGGCTGAGAGACGCAGAGGTCAGTCCCAAAGTGACCGGGAGTAGACCAATGCAATGCTGTTGAGCCACATAATATGGCTAGTCGTTCAAGTTGCATGACAGGCCAGGGTAGAAGACCATTTCATTCTGCCATCGTTACATGTGTGTAATACGGATCAAGAGGTGGGACGTAAGTTATTCCGAACGACTCCAAGATGTGCTATTCTGTCCAGTTCCTGTATTCTGCATTCCGTTCAGAAGGGATGATGCAGGGTGAGTGAAAAACGTGGCTGATTCCGAGCACATCTCCGATGTGCTCTTGTAAGATTGGCTTATTGAACCTGGATTAGGAAGAGGCGCCATAGGTGTATCGTTAGGAGGAACAGCTGGCGAAGCGAATAAAGTGGCATGAGAGAATGGATAAAGTGGCAGTCCAACTTCCAGGGGTTTCTCTTGAGTCGTGAGCCTGACAATCTCTTTCATGAGGCCCTGAAGTAACTTTTCTTGCCGGACTGTGCGAGATCTATAAGAACAGAGACCAGCTATTCAATGGGAACTTACTCCCAATGGGAGATCTCGCCCCGTAATTCAACATAGCCTCGCTGCCTGGGTGTCAGGCAGCACAAATAATGCGATCAGTGTTCAACACACCGAAGTACGTTGATTTCCCCCCAAACCTGAGCCTCTCTGGCGTGATCACCAGTTTCTATGAAATGCCTGCAAACCTGGACTTGGACAACCGCGGCGAGATACCAGCAAATCTGGAGACATCAGGCATTGAAACTGGATAAGAAAATAGCCCATACAGTGACAAATGGGTGCAGTCGGGTGAGGTCAAGTGAAGTTGCTGAAAGCATGAAATAAGCTGATAATATTGCTTGTGCAGCCTTGATGCAACGGTTAGTTGAGATTCGTTGCAAGTCATTGAGATCCAAGTAAGGATTGTGAAGAGTTATCGTGGCTCTATCGATGTCATTTAGTCCGAGTTGACTGAACAGCGGCATCCGAGCTTACGCATGAGGTATTATGTGAACCATATACAAGTCAGTGTCAACACATTGTGCGCTCCCTGAAATATCTGTGACGCCGATATTGAATCTATACATGTGGGGAAGGTTCTCGAGAAAATCGTGATGGACGAGACTATCCAACTCGCTGAATCCCGGTAATGCAAACGGGTCTTGGTGCTTGCTCGGCGCTGTCGGGCTTCGTAGATTACGCCGTACGTTAAAATCCGTGACACGACCGAACATCATGACAGCTTTGATGAGAAGCAAAAATGAATCAGTGTATCTGGGAAGATGCGTTGTGAATATGTCTTCCGAGCGCATATTCTGGGGATTGCTTGGAATTAGTTGCTATCTTCTGAATCAGCAAGTGGTTATTCCAGATGAGCTTGTTAGTACTTCGCTATGAAAGTCTTCACCCCTCAAAGGAAGCTCAGTACCGATATCTTGCTCATCAATAGCATGGATCCAGCCACCAACGGAGACGATTCTGTCAAAAGCCACTGACATCCACCAAGTACGCCGCCGTGTTTCGAGGTCACGAAAGTCTTTTGGGGGTGGCAAATATCCGGCTGGAGAGCCATTACTGTGCGTAGAGAATGTTCCCGGGTAATTCAGACGCAACGGCACTGCGACGCGAGTCTGAAAACCGGCAAAAATCCAAATTTCAACCCATCGGCCTTCTTGATAGAGATACCAGGAAAGGAGAATGCAGGCCTGAAGAACGTGAAATATGTCTTCCCCTGTAGCCATTGTTTTGTCGATGTACTGCCGAGTTTTGTTTGCGTGATACTCAGCGAACTCATCCCTGCGAGCCCCATCAGGAAGGACTGCCACATTTCGCGACGACCAACGAGAGGCTGACGCACACTAATCCTTGCGTCAGCAAAATAAAATGGTGCAGGAAAAGAATTTACGATGGCATGGAGAATGGCAGAATGTGGGAATGCAGGGTCCCGAGGATGAAGGCGCATTGCAGATAGAAAAGAAGGACGATGGAGTATCCGCGGACCACAAGGGTCACACTTGAAGAATACATCTATGCTGTAGGGCAAAGTCAATGCTACTTCGTTTAAAAGCGAGAGAAGATCGCTACAAACTAGTGATCAAGTATATAAGGCTCTGGGAGGTCAGGGTTCCATCCCGAGTACATGAGCTCAAAAACGGCATCGGCAGAGCTTCGATCTGTCACTCTGTGTTGTTCTGGGCTTGAATTATCTTGTCGAAACGACCATGTCGAGACACCCTTGACACTGTGCAGTAAAGGTTTGCTTCCTGCGGCAGATGTTTGACCGCTGCCTGCCGAAGAGGAAGATGAACCTGGTCTATGAGACGGTGACAAGATATTGCTCTGTTCTTGCAGCTGAATTTTGAGCTTCGCTAAATTCGTGGTAAGGTCATCCATGCTCAGCTTAGCGAAAAAGACATGTGCGTACAGACTTCCTCTTCAAGCATTCGTATTTTTTCAATTGGATCTGTGTCTGGAGCAAGTGCCAACCCGTCGACCGGGTCATAAACGCATTGCGGCTCCGCTGGATGTCTGGCCATTTTTGAGCGCCCCGCATTATTTATCGCCTGACTGGAGGGCTTACGCATATCCAGGAGGTGCAGGAACACTGATTAAGGATTGCCACTGCCTGGAAAAAGATGAGACATGCACTCGCTGTGCAGGGAAGGGCTACCAACTTGACGCAAGTACCACAGTGAGGACGAGCGGCATCACATTTCTGTTTGCAGATTGCTCAGTATTCGGAAGGATTGATTATACACAGTACGAACGTACAAGCTTTCGCTTGCGACATGAACGACAGGCCTAGAAGAAGCGTGGTCTCTTTGGTAACGATGTTTATAGCGATGAGATATGACGCCAACCTGATTTCTGCGGAGAGCAGGACGACCTGCAATGCTAGTACTGGATGCGGCTTTTGGCATGTATGTCGCGTATCGGGCTTGGCAGATATACGGCGCCTTTGATTTCCCCTGCAAGCTTCGCGCGCAGACGCTATAGAGATGGGTGCAGGTGGCGCCTCAACGCAGTTGAAATCTTGAACGACAGAACCCCGGTCACTACTGTAGGTCCGGGATATGATTCAGGGTAAGTAATGACCATGCAATGGACAGTCACTGGGATGAAGTCAGTGGCCAGGGCTGTTGGCGCCGAACTACTGCTGGCATGGTGTGCTTGCTGTATTAAATTTGCGCACTGTATCTCACGGACCTGAAAGTGGAGTCCCAAATCGTATCTAGGCACATCGAGCAGGCGGTGCGGGATTACATTGCACACAGCACAGCCGGCGTAAAACAGACACAGTAGGCTCGTCTCCTTTCACACTTGCACAAGCTTGCCATCGTGGGTCATGACCTACGCCCGTCAGTAAATAACAGTATAACATTCGATCGAGTTCTCACAAAACGGTGGCCACAACGCGTCTGGTGTGTGGGACGTGCCTGAACTCGGTGAGGTATATGCCTATGTACTGTCTCAGTAAGGCCTATTAATACACACAGCATGCAAAAGCACCCTGCCAAGTTCCAAGGTTCAAAGTCCCATTCGTGATCGGTACTGACACCGTGGAACCGACAAGGGTCGCTTTGGTGTGCGAAACACTGTGTCTGTTACGACTTTGGGCTCACGAGGCAAGCTTCCGGACTCACGAATCACTGCGGTAGAGTCAGAATCGTCGATGCATACATAGGGCACAATGGCGACATACTCTCGACCTTCGTCGGTGTGTCTCCATGCCAAAGTTTCCGGAACGATGGCGTCCAGCGCCATATCCATATCTGGGTGTACAACATATATCGAATCAAACTTTTGCATCTAGATACCGATAACCACCTTTGCGGACATCTGCGTGCAAGTCAGATCCACTAGATATAGACCAAGTATCTGGAGCGCTTGCCTGTGTCGAAATTTTCATTGATGGACAGAGCTGCGGAAGTGTGCTGGCTGTGGCAGTGGGCGGTTGAGTCGGTGAGGGACCTTACCACGGACGATCGTGTACACCCACATGAAGAGAAATAGCATCCCAACCTAGTAGAAAACCAGGAATATAAAGATTGCCATCCGATCCAATGTCGACTAGTAGTTTACCTCGACGTCTTTGATACCCTCGGATATCTGAGCCAGGACATCGTCTGTTACGAGATGACACCCTTTTGATCGTCTCGGAAGACTAAACGTTTTCTGCCATCCCATATTAATGTTGTTGTTGTTGGAGGGATCAGGAAGATGGGAAGTAGGACCTAGTCTACAAGTGTGGGAGTTGGAGGTACCATGTACTCGATCAACTACGATTAATCATCTGTGTTCCCATATCTCCTGGAGCGGTCTAGTCCACCACGGTTACCTGGAACATTCCGATTTCGACAATGATTGGCGTAGTGCCCCTTCTCGCCACACTGCGCAGGCGATTGAGAAAAGTAGCGAAGCGAACGTAGCAGCTTACCTTGAAGCAGAGCACATCATCCAAATTTCGACGGGGTCCAATCGGGCCGATCGCGGCGTTGCCTGGATTAGTAGTGGTTCCACCCAAAGTCCCTCGATCGTAGTCGGCATACCGACCATAGCCAGGTGGAGGTGGGCCTAGGTCGCGATTCGAAAAAGGCGAGGGTGGCTCATAAGCCTTTGGTGAGGGCAAGGCAGGCTTTGGGCTAAAAGCAACTATTATGGAAAGCGAGTAAAAAGGTCTGAGCACTCACTGTCCGCGGGGACACTCTGGCCCTAATGGACAGAGGCCGGTCAAGTATAATTGGCACGCGACACGTCGGACATGTTTTCGGGGGCACGAGGGGCCTATCCCATAAGAAAAACTCGAGTAACGGTGCGGATGGAAATAACTCACCAAGTTTACAGAAGCCGCGCTTGTAGTCTGGGCACTCTACACGACGCTCTTTGGGGTGAGCATAGAGACACTCGTCTCCGGCAGAACAGTAGCCATATTTTGCAAACCACCAACACTCTGGCATACGCCGGAGATTGTACTCATGAAGAAACTCGCAAGCATCGCCTTTCTTGCACAGACCGCGGAGCCAGTGCTTGCAGACCGTGGCCAGGCGCTCTCGGTCTCGGGGGTGTGTAGGTAACTGCTTGGGAGGCTGAAAATTTTGGGCAGACGGCGTCGTGTGTCTCAAGGGACAATGTAGTGGACCAAGGGGACAGCCAGTAGGTGTCAGCGAGAGACGGCAGATCTGGTCATCTGGGATGGGTCAGACAAGGATGCAGCAGGGAGTAACGACGGATGGACCTTTGTCGAGCTTTATGCCGAGGTCTGTCTTGATGTAAAGTTCCTCTGGGAAGTTGTTTTGGTGGAACTGGGGATGGACAATATCTCTGAGCATGGATGGCCCTGCGAGTGGATTGGACATGGTGGTGACAAACAAGCGTGACTGAGTGACTTATCTCCCATCTACGAGACCACTCACGGGACTTTGACAACATTGCTAATGTATGTAAATTAGTTTGCTTTATCGACCAACACTTTCATCAAAGGTCGTCTACATTAATCTGACGTTTGAGAACAAGATCTACCAGCATCCTAATACTGACCCCTCCACACCCGAGCAGTTAATCCTGTCCACTGCCTGCTGTAGCTGCTTTATCCACGACAGTTCGGGACTGTTTTGCCCTGGCATGGCAGCAACTTCGAGGAAATAAACATCATCGAACGGTCTGCCTCGGGTAGATGGGCGCCTATCAATCCGTGTTACAGTCACATCAAGTGTACTGATCACTCTGGGAATATTCAGAGTTGGTTTTGCCGAGTCACCAAGAGGAGCCCAAAGTCGTAGCAAGGCCATGCTCTCTGTCGGTAGATGACACCCTTCCGGAAGGGCTATGTCCTGTCCTTGCGAAAGGATATAAAACCGAGTGAAGTTTTCTGTGAAGGAGATCGGCCGCGCCTACAACATAAAGGTCATATCGCTGACCTGTTCTATCCTGGATATTCTCCGCCAAAATTTGTAGTCCTTCATAGAAAACGACGACCATTGATGAACATATCGCCGCGCACTTCATCGGGTCCAATCCGTTTTCAGCCGAAAATAGCCTTTTCGCCGCGTCGGCAGTGGAATCTGTATGCACTAAAGATGCCTGGGGCAAGTTTTTGGCTAACCAACCCCGGCACTGTCCCAAAGCCTAAGCCAGCGTGAAATGTTGTTCCGTGACACGAACGATTCGTCCCAAGAACGCACTTGTTCGTGACTCAGTACCTTCTCAATGTCCTCCAGTTTCACGCCCTGTCGGGTCACCAGATTGTGTTTCACTGCAAACACAGTGACGCCCCTCACGAAAGTCTCTTGACCAACCGCACGAATACGTAAGACGTTATAAGTTTCGACGACTGAGCCATTTATGCAATTTTCTTGGGGGATTATCCCGAATTGCACAGCAGCCGACAACGTGTGCTGGACGTCTGACGAAAATTGGCTCTCGTCTTGATTGACACGGGCTGCAGCTCACCTGCGATTGTCGGCCGGGCAACGTACTCGACAGAATCACCAAAGCACTCGAACGCTGCCTGCATGGCTGTAAGCGAAATAGAAAACGGTTGAAAGGGAATGGTGACTTGGTGAGAGTAGGTCCCAGATGGACCTAGGAACGCCAACCGTGGCTTTTCTGGGTTACTGGAGACTGCCATGTAGCTGTGAGGATATTTTAAACTCGTTTCGACGGCTTTTACAGTTGCATTATATCTAACCTGTCAAGGTCAAAAAACGAGGTGTTGAGCGCTCAACAATATTTACAACGAAAGAAGCCGTGCTGTTGACTTGACTAGTCAATCTAAATTACGCGCACTTGCTAGTATTATTATACATCTTGTCAAGTATCATTCAGTCAACCCCCATTTCACGGAAGCATCATCAACTGCTCGAGCTTCTGAAGACCATTATACAGCTTCATGAATGTGCTGAGATCACATGTTGATGAGTCTGATTCGAAAAATCATTCATCACTGTGCAGACTGGTGTGCCGCAACTGCCAGGGAACTGTTCGCTTCCGGAGTTTGAGTGCTTGAGTAGGGTGACAGCAAGGTAGAAAAGCGCGGCCAAATCTCAAGAGGCGTGCAGGACGTCGTCACTTGAAACGTTCTCAATTCCGAATAGAATCCATAGAGCCAGACAACTATATTCTCGTGGACAGGGGAAGGAAAAGAAGAATAGTCATACCAGTCGTAAAGCGAGCGGACATAAATGGGTGTGAAATGCAGAGAAAATCCATCTATGGATGGTGATGTCGGAAAAGTCCCTTCAGCCACTGGCTCAAATATCTCATCAATCATACGATCACACATACTCGGTTACGCTTCTCCTTCTTTGGAGGGGGGTTCACTAGCAGGCAAAACATGAGAATTATAAACAAGATGGGGGCGCGTTACTCACGAACGGCACGGATGGCTTCATCAAATACGGTCTTCAAGCCTTTCTGTGTCAGAGCAGAGCATTCCAGGTATTTAACAGCCCCTATGTCTCGAGCCATGGAAACTCCTTGACTGTACTGAATAGGTTGCATACGGCTGGTGAGTGTCGTCGATGAGTAACAGTGGGCAGCAAGGCGTTTCAAAGTTCTAACCGATCACGCAATTTCTCAATGGTAGCGGGATCCTCGCGCAAATCCAGTTTCGTGCCCACCAAAACCACCGAAGTAGAAGGCGCATGGTGCGAAATCTCGGGCCACCACTAGGGAGAAGGGGTGGGTTTGGTTGCAAACCTTGGAACTTGGTGGAGCGTACCTTGGTCCTGACGTTCTCATAGCTTGGCGGGCTGACTAAGGAGAAACAGATCAAGAAGACGTCCGTCTGGGGATAAGAGAGGGGACGAAGACGATCATAATCTTCTTGTCCAGCCGTATCCCACAACCCAAGTGAGATGGTCTTGCCGTCCACCATCACATTTGCAGAGTAGTTATCAAAGACTTTTGCAACATTAGCAAGGATTGGAATTTATGGAGAGTGGAAGCACCTGTTGGTATGTATTCTCCCTGGAGCCTTGCTGTCAGGGGTGCCGTATTGATAAGTGCGCATTCAGGACTTACTGGGAAGGCATTCGTGGTATAAGATATGAGGAGGCAAGTCTGTCAGTGAGCGATAAGCGTTATTGTTTGGAAGGATGCAATGTTTTCTGGGTACCTTTCCGACGGCACCATCGCCCACCACGACACCTTTGGGATCATGTCATAAGAAATAAAACGGAGTCATTGCGCCGTGCGACGTACATTTGATAGCTTGCATTTATGTTTGTCGGCTCACGAAACGCTCGCAGAGGGCTGGCTGTATGATCAGGCTGCAATTCCTGAGGTAGGTCGTTGTCGTAGGAGGTCAAGCTTGTATATCAGAGGTCAGTGGTCGAGTGAGAGTTGGCAAGCGATGCAGTGAGGGTCCGTGGGACGCAAACAGGCTGTACTTGACGCCTGCCTGATATCCGCGATGAAGACTATACACGCGGGAGAAACGCCGCACCACCGAAGTTTTTTCACACGACGCGAGAGCGTACACACGATAGTAACAGCTACTCGCAGCTTGCTACGGCGAAGAAAATACACGATTCCAAAACACTTTACAAGTAGAATATGCGAGTACGAAGATCCGACAATCTAAACTACTGTGCCCATGCGCGACGTGCTAAGACAAACTCAAGGCACAGCGACAGATATCCACTCATTGAACGCTCGTCCGTCGTCTCTTCAAAGGGGGCGAACGCAAGCGCCTACCACTCAAGACCTCTGTCGGGGATCCGGGGGATCCGTCAGTGAGTACCCTTTCCACTTCCTCCTCGTCCTCCATGGGAGATCGCTCAGCGACATGGTTCGGTTGAGTTCGGCAAGTAGACAGTCTGAAGGGAGCCATTAAACCGATCCCAAGGCCCACAAGGCCCGCTTCCAGTTCCGGCGCACCCACATCCGAGTGACGAGCATTCCTAATAACTGGACTTTCAGCCTCAGAGGAAGATCCGCAAGGCGATGGAGTTCTTTGGTCTGTGCCATCTTCACGTGTTCTTGGCTCTAACAATGGTTTGAGGAGTCCACCAAATGGATCTTCATTTGAAGACCGACTGGGGCTCTCTGTTCCTACAGTACTTGTAGATGATAGTGACGCGTCAGAAAGCCAGTCCGCATGTAGATCAAACGAAGAATTCATCGTCGAAGGTTTGCGATAATGCATACGCCGCCTGAGGTCACTACTGAGGGGCGAATCGTTAACGCGCTTGCGAAGATCGAGTGCATTGAAAGAGGGAAAGGGGGATTGGCTGTCAGAGAAGAGCTGACGAGGAGAAGCCCGGAATATGACGGGAGAGCTACCGAACGCATCATTGAAGGGTTTGCTGCGTCCGGCAGCGCTGGACGGAGTATGGATGATACTTGGGGTCCCCAAACTGGGAGAACTAGAATCATTTGCGGAAGCTTTAACAACTGGGCTGCTACCTCCCCGAACTAACAAGCCGAGACACAACTCTCTCGCCCTCGAGTGTAATGGATGACTTGGGCTTGGAAATCGCCACGGCTGATCAGAAGGGAGGCGCGGTGGGGAATGACGAAATGAGGGTGTTAATGTCGGATCGTACGGGGACATGGGAAGCGTGATTGGGGCAATGATTGGGGATGAAGTCATCTTGTCAGACACGGTATTACTCGAGGGAGTCGCTTCGGGGACACTAGCTTCCGAAACAGCGTTAGTTGATGGGTTACTACTTGACAGAGGTGCAAGTTGAGAGTCTGCCTGCTCAGCTGAAAGTACAGGCGTCGGAGTAAGGCTTTCGTCTTGAACTCTGTTGCGGATGGCGCTATCCGATGGGACGAGAAAAGGTCGTGATTTAGACTTCATATTATTGTTGAGTTGATCTGCGAATGTCTTGTTAACTCGGCGTAGATCTCCCGATAAATTCTCCTTGTCAGAAACGGTAGTGCGGTGGTAATCTTCTGTTGAGGCGTCAAAGGCAAAGTGCGGCGGATCGCACGGGCGACCTACTGTTTGATCCTCGTATACTACGATTACGATCATTTGCATCGCGACGGTTTGACATCGCAATCTTATGTTTTTCGTACACATGACGTCGCCACATACTCTTTGCATTAACGCCTGCATACGTTCTTCTACAGAAGGTGCAACGTAGTCGAGGCTCTTCCCCTTCTGGCCAGCCGTCAGGGCCTAACGCCTTGAGGTCCTTTTTCTTGGCGGGACACCAGCCTCTAGGAGGCTCAAGTTGAGGAGGATAAGGGATAGCGTCAGGATTTGTGGAGATGGAGGAAATAAAATCGTTGGGATCCAAAAACCAGTCGGGGTTGGCGGCCATGAGGGAATAGGAAAGACCTTCAGGATAGAGGTGGGCGTTTGGAAATGCGGCAAACGGCGGGTGAATGAAGACGACATTGGGGTCTGAAGGGGAGGGGTCCATGAGTGGGACGTGGTGGGCTAGCGAGGGATGATTTCGAGCTGAAGGAAGCTTGGATGACATTTGGACGTGTGACGGGGCAGCGCTGTTGGGTGCATAAGGCTTTGGATTGAAGGAGTCGGCAGCGGGGGTGAAGAAAGCGAGATCGATAACAGGGGAAAGACGACGCTTGGGGGGACGGGAAGACGAGATGGGTGGATTCGGAGGGAGAGAAAGGGCGGTCGGATGGGCTACAGACATGGGGACAAGGATAAAGACGAAAGAAAAGCGTGCGCTTATTGCATCGGATTTTCAAGCGGAGTTGACACGCATCGCGTCGATCACGTGATTCATCATTGGCCTACAGTAAGGACAAGTTACAGCGCAAGACTCAGGTAGCTGTCACGCAATGAGACTCGTTCGCAATGCAGTCAGACAGTCCGCGCTCACCCAGCTATCATAACAAGACCACCTAGTGGCGTTATCGGTCCAAGAAACCTGACCCTTTGCAAATGTGAATGATCCACCCCAGAGTCGCACGATATCCTTACCGTTTCAGAACGAGCAACATGATGCTTCCCGAGAATAACACACCGCCCGTCAGTATTGCCGGTCCAGCAAAGCGGTGTGTCGAGAATCTGCGGTGCATCGACACGAGCATCAACCCAAGTCCATTGACAATCTTGTCTTTCGCGTCAGTCGCCGGACATCCTCACAAACAGGCCACAGACCGCATAGCTCGACGCTGTCCCCCATGCGCTGAGGTCATCAGCAGTGGTTCCCCCTCGACGCTTCAGTCCATGTGCGCCAAATGCCCCAGTAAGCATTCCAACAGAAACTGCCATCGCCCTGTGAGTCAACACACCGGTGCCGAGAACATGAAGACAAACCCAGGGTGGCACCTGCCCTCCATAAGAACGGTGAGGTACTTCCACCACTCAGCGCGGGGGCCAACAATGGAGACGCGGAGCCAGCAGTGGCCATTGAGAGAGTTGAACCAAGTCGGACGCTTGGGACAAATCCCAACTTACGATCGACCAAATAGGCGTAATCACCACTTTAGCTTTGACTGCCATGGGAAAAGCACAAAAGAAAACTGGCAAAGGTCGTCTCGACAAATACTATAAGCTTGCCAAGTGCGTGTGGTGACCCATATCGCATACATTCATGACCGATACTTCCAAGAGAGCAGGGTTACCGCGCTCGTTCCGCCTTTAAGCTCATCCAACTGAACAAGAAATATGCTTTTCTCGAGTCTGCGCGCTGCTGTATTGATCTTTGCGCGGCCCCGGGTGGCTGGCTTCAGGTTGCGAGCAAGTATATGCCGGCCAACAGCGTGATCGTCGGTGCGGCTCGTTCCTCTTGTCATATCCCTCCCATATCAGACGACCATTCATTACCCAGGGGTCGATTTGGTACCAATCAAACCAATACCAAGAGTCGTGACGTTCGCTGCAGACATTACCACCGTCCACTCTCGCAATCTCCTCCGGGGTGAGCTCAAAGACTGGAAAGCAGATGTCGTACTGCATGATGGTGCACCCAATGTCGGCACTGCGTGGATTCAGGATGCTTATGGCCAATCTGAACTCGTTCTCATGAGCTTGAAATTGGCGGTAGAATTCCTCGTCAAAGGAGGCACATTTGTCACTAAGGTCTTTCGAAGTGCTGATTACAACAACCTCATTTGGGTGTTCAATCAATTATTCGCAAAAGTGGAGGCGACCAAACCACCCTCTTCGAGGTCAGCCTCGGTGTTATCATTCAATCTCGCCACCTACAGACATTTTTCAGGAATGTCTCTGCCGAGATCTTCGTCGTGTGCCGGGAATTCCTTGCTCCAAAGCATATTGATCCGAAATTCCTTGACCCTAAGCATGTGTTCAAGGACTTGGGTTCCGCATATTCTGGCCATGACAAAAGTTCATCGGCGAATAATGCGCTGGCTAATGTCTTCCAGCCAGAGAAAAAACGCAGAAGGCGAGACGGGTATGATGATGGCGACTATACACTCTTCACCAAAACCTCCGCGAGCGAGTTCGTCCGCAGCCTCGAACCCGTCAATGTACTCGGTCTCGCGAACAAAGTCACGTTTGAAACCGAGGAGGAAAAGCGGTACGAGTTCTATATTTCTCTTTTCAGAGCGACCGAGCCTGTTGTTGTACAGGTGGCTGGAACTTAGCATCACTACCCCCGACATCAAAGCCAATTTTGAAGATCTTAAGGTATTAGGTAAAGGTGATTTCAAGGCCTTGTTGAAATGGCGGATAGCCGTACGAGAGGAGGTGACCCGTCTCAGATCACCAACTCGCTTTTGCTTACGTGTGTTCCTGAAGCTTGGCTTGGAAGTGAAGACCAAGCCCACTGCTGAAATTACGGAAGCGGTTGAAATTTCCGAAATAGTTGATGAGGAGCAGCAGATACAAGAAGAGGTTGGATTTCCGTCATACCGATTTTTTCTCTAATTGACCGTCTGCGTCAGCTTGAGAGACGGCATGCAGAGACGGCAGCGAAGGCAAAACGCGCTCGGAGAAGGGCAAATGAAATCAAAGCGAAAACAATCCAACGACTACAGCTGCAGATGACGGCTCCTCTGGATATCGGTCTTGAACAGAACGATGCGTCACTCAGCATGGGTCAAGGTGACGTTTTTGACCTCGTTAATACAGAGAGGGAACTTCGGAAAAAGGGTGGTATCAGCAAGCTTGCCTTGGACGAGGAGATGCCATCCGATGAGGAGGAGGTTGAGGGAGTAAGAGGAAGCGACGAGACTGTTGATCCTGAATATGAGAAGGAAAGAAGAATATCGGTTCTCGAAGCTGACCTCAATAGCATGTATGATGCATATCGAGAGAAGATGAAGGAAAAGGACGCGAAGTATCGTGCGGCACAAGCGAGGAAGAAAATGGGTCAACTTGATGAATGGAGTGGCCTAAGAGACGAGGAAGACAACGAGAGCAGTGATGACGATAGCGAAGGTGGCGGCTGGGAGGAGTTGGCGGCAGCCAAGGAAATTGGTGACCCTTCTTCAGATGAGAGCGATTACGACGAACCCATGATCTCTGGGCAGAAACGGAAACGGCTTGATCCAGCCTTGAAGAAATCTGAAGAAGTTCAGCCACCCACCCGTGCTGCGCAGGTTTGGTTCAGCCAAGATATATTCAAAGAAGTGGACGAGCCAAGTGAGGGTGACGAACATGAAGGTGTCGAGATGGTTTTAAACTCAAGCAAAAGCCAGGTTGACCAGGAGGACAAGGTATACCGCTACTTGTTATCCTATCCCATCGCTGACAATGACAAGTCCGAGGCGAGTGATTTCGAGATCGTCCCCGCCGAATCTCGAGATGATGCCGACATGTGGAACGTTGAGGACGAAGATGTGGACCAAGCAAAACAGGCTCACGTTCAGAGTGCGGTTTTAAATTTCCGGACTAGATCTAGATTGATTCTTTCCTTAGAATATGGCCTCACGACTGCTGAGGCTGTCACTCTCGCGCAACAGTTGGTCAATCGTAGAACAACGAAAACACACCTCCTGAACCATGGGTTTAATCGTTATTCGCTTAATGCTAAGGATGGCCTCCCGTCGTGGTTTCTCGACGATGAAGCGAAGCATTACAAGCCCAATATTCCTATCACGAAGGAGGCTATTGCTATATTGAGGGCGCGTCAACGTGCACTTGATGCCCGCCCAATTAAAAAAATCGCAGAAGCCAAGGGTCGGAAGAAATTGCGAGCCGCCCAACGCCTGGAAAAAGCTATGAAAAGGGCTGAAGGCGTCAATGCAACAGCTGATGTGTCCGAACGGGAGAAGGCTCAACAAATCGAGAAACTCATGCGGAAAGGCACTGCGAAAGGCAAGAAGAAAGAGGTCAAGGTGATAGTCGCAAAGGGTGCTCACAAGGGTATCAGAGGACGGCCAAAGGGTGTGAAAGGTCGCTACACTATGGTAGACGCTAGGATGAAAAAGGAGGTGCGTAACCGTCCCAACCAACTCTAGGTTCAAATCCTGACTGCTTTTATAGTTGCGAGCTACAAACCGCAGGGAAAAGGCGAAAAGAAAAGGTGGGAAGCGTAGATGATTGGAACTGGATCCCTCCTTCCTTCCGAGTTCTTTCCTTTCTTGCACTGGAAGACTCGCAACCTGGGTCTATTTGCTCATTGCAACGCAAGCACGACTTGTGTGTTAGCATTGAAGAGCAAAATATCATTTAATTCTGCAGATGAACCGTTTGGGGTTCGTTGTTGCTTGGCAATTGTAAGGGCACTACGCTAAGTTGATCGCATGCTACGAGGAAGCGCCTCCAATCTGGTCCATCAAGAACGCCATCGAATTTCACCTGATAGTAGTTGAGCTTGGGGGGTATTGGCGAACAAAGAACTAACCTGGCAAAGTTCCGTCTTCTGGGCACCCTGGAGGTCTACTACGCTCTCAATACAGACTTCCGCAAAGTCATTCGCATTGCAGTCACTTGAGATAGTTGACAATAAGCTCGAGTTAATACTTTGCCGCAAGCTTAAGCTGTCGTGGAGGTAATATGCCCTTCCTTCGTAGCTGAATGTCGATGGCGGATCGGTATGTGATGGGTGGGCCTTGTTGGTCAAGCTATGAGAATGTTCAGTGCTGCAGCCTGGCGGACGTGAGATTAACGTACGACTGACGAGACTTTGCAGCGTACTCTCGAAGGACCTGCGGCTGCTGCATCAAAGCGACATTGTCCCAATCGAAAATACAGAGCTGCATATCCATTGGTCTAGACGGCAGGACGTCAGGAAATCAACTATCCATGTATGGGATACCGACCGGTCTGGAAACATTAAATTGATGTATCTTTCCCTACCCACTTGACAACTTGAGTCCCACCTATTGTTCAACACCTCAGGTTGGGTACCTGACTGAGGAGCACATAGAACGTGGTCGCTTAAACGGACGGACTCGCCGGACGACAACATGTCTGGCGAGTTTTCAAGATCCTGAGGTACTTGAGTGCTAGCGGATAAAGGATCAGAAAGTTCCACTTCGAACGTCAAAACGTGTTGGGGCAGCTCTGAAGCCTGGCCAGTTATCTGCGGCAATGTCTTGTAAATCAGCCGGCGTAAAGCTCTTCGTTTACCAACGGTGACCATCGTCAGAGCAGGTGGAGCACTACGTAAAGGAAGACGTTAACGACCCAAAAAGAATCCCAGTATCGACGGACCTTGGAACAAAAGTCATTGGCATACCCGAGGTTTTAACCCAATAGAGGATATCCGGAAGAGATAAGGTACCACTCAATGGAGGAAGCACTGCAGCTCGTTGTGAATTATCACTTGATGATAATAAGACGTGACCTAGCCTGAACATCGTTCAGTACTCATCTGGAGAACAGAAGGTGTACATACGAGGCCGTAATGACCCTCCGGCGATACGAGGTACTTTCAAACATGGTTGGACGTACGAGTTGGCTGAGCTGCTCTCCACTCCTAGAGCGCAATTAGCTATGCCAGTAACCTCCGCGGCATACTCACTGGTCGAGGTTCAGTAAGCGGTGTGGATTATCAGCCAGGCCACCGGTAGATGGTATGTTTTCATAAGAGTTCACACCTAACCAGTCTGCGACTCGGCGCAATCGAAATGCACCACCGGAATGCATCGTCCATGGAAAGGAGGAAGGAGTAACGAAAGGATATGTGGAATATCTATGGGGCTCAGAGATTTCAATGGGGGAATTCCTTGTCTTGTTAGGTGGATCAAAACAAACGGTGTGTGCGTGTGTTCCGACCTAGAAGCCCAATGTACCCAAACCCGTGCGGATGTTAGAAATGGCACTGACCTCCAGTGAAGCGCGAACCGCGAACCGTTTGGCAGCGATGATATCGCTCAGATGCTTGGCACATATGCGAACCTGTGTCAAAATCAGGACGATTTCGCAGGCTCTTACGTTGAAAATGCATACCTTGCCTCTGTGACCATGATTCTCAACATACGCACCAGCTAACCGGGATATGCGCTGCAATAGATCCGGCCTGATAGGACGACCAGTTGGAAGTTCAAATATCTCGTCAATTATACCCTAGAAAATGACTGTCTGAAAGATATATATGTTAGAGAGTGGTGCTTTTACCTTCTTCAAGGAACTAATATATTCAGTCAATCCCTTCAAAGAACCTCGTAAGCCTTCAACACGTAGAGCGAGTGGCCTGGACGTCAAGGATATATGCACGTTATACTGCGTCGACAGCTGCAACAAATCGACCCCATCTGTCAAGAAACGTCAATACGCTATCGCAGGAGGCTCGTTTCCCGCACCTCTTCCCATTATCAAGAACAACTGACTGGGTGTGACAGTGAATACTGTGATATAAGTTGTTTAAGGGAATACAGCATGTGAGGGGATAACTGACAATTTACAAGCATTTCAGTCGTATCCCGCCGCTTTCTTTCAATCTCTTTCAAGGATGGCCAACCCCATGCCTTCTCTATTATCGATTCTGCATATTCCGTCTTCCGACGGGACGAACGAGTCCATATTGGATCGAGTTTGTAGAGCTCCGTAAAACGGCGGAGTTGATCCTTGCTGAAAGACCGACAAAGCGTCTCCAGCAAGTTCGTGTACTCTGCGGCATAGCATGTCGAGTCTGGGCGCGAAAAGCTCTCCGGTCTACATCCTTCGATGTCATCCAAGGTCGGCTCCAAGTCGGTTACTTTGATGGATGCGAGGTAGCGATCTAACCGGGTGGGGTCCAGCGGATTTTTGGTGTTCGCGACTGTGCGGTGAGAGTCGCTCCAGGTTGTTGTTGGCGTCCTTGCACCTGTACGAGCTGAAGTGGAACCTTCGGGATCTTGGATACGGCCTGAAATGGACTGCGAGTAGTAGGCACTGGTGCGACGAGGCAGCGGGCACGAACGACGCAATGAACGACGCGCTGCACTTGACCAAAGAGCCCGGGCAGACATACAGGCAGATTGAAATTTTGTGAAGCGAAAACAACTTAGACTAATCCCAGCCAAATTCGCACGTGACCGAAACCACTCTTTCTTTCAACCCAGCTTCCCCTCGTCCACTGCAACAATCAGCCCTTTATCGTCGCCCTCTCCAATCTCTCCCTCCCAACCATTCTCCGTAAGGTATCTCACAAATTTAGCATCCTCGTCTGCAAGGTCAATGCCCGTCATATCAGGCACGAAAAAGTATGTCACTAGCACTCCAGTGACACCGCAAATAGCGGCGATGATGAATGTCCAGCTTCACCGACCGAATTAACTTGGATCTGCGCGAGTAAGAACATCACTCGCACCGCTTCCCGAGGTTGTTCTGGATGGGGGTGAAGGCTTGAGTGCCAAGTGCAGCGCCAGTCTTCCCGATGGCGGCAGAAAGGCCGTAGCATGTCCCACTAACGGCTAACTTGAGAGCTCGCCGACCAAACACATACGTAGTAGTGACGTACCGTACAGGAGTCGCATACGACCTGCGCAACGATCGTTAAATTTGGAACGAAATGGGACAGTGCACTTACTCAGAGCTCGTCAGGCCTAGCATGTCACCCGGTCCCTGTACTCGCATAAGCACATGAACAGAAGTCTGGATTCCACGTACCAGGTTGCCGAATGACTGCATCAACCCATAGCTGAAAAATGATGGATGATCTCGCTTAGCGAATCTCCACAAATTGGTTCTACTGACTTACAAGACCACGAAAAGAGGTATGACGGTCGTGATTTTACTGTACGAAAGGCCGATGGTAAGACCCTGAGAGACGACCGTTCCGTAACATCCAGTAGGCGGGAGCAGGAAACTTACGAAGACTAAGTAGCCAGAAAACCCCAAGATCATCTAGGGAAACGGTTGAGTCACATCATAGAGAGCTGGGCTGGGTTTAACACCTACAGTATTCCTTCTTCCTATTCGGTTGCAGAGCCAGGCACCAGCGATGACGCCAGGTAGAGATATCGCTCCTAGTAAGAGTTGCCATTCGGCAGTCTTCTTGATATCCGCATTGTGGATTACACTGGAGATGATTGTCCCAGAGAAAACACCGTTTGGGAACGTAACCTAAGTGTTGTCCACGCCGTTGAAGACATCGAGAGGCTAGAAGACAGATACTTACAAAGTCATAAAGGAACCTGTTGACACGTCAAATGTTATCTGGTTGGTCCGATCTAAGTTCTCACCATGCCCCGCAGGTGCCAATGAGGGTACGCCAGTAGCGTTTCAATACAAGCCAGTAGGGAACACGACCTAGTCAAAAGATGAGTGGTGGCCTCGTTCGAGATCATATCATCCATTACGCTTGATGGCGCTCTTCCGATAAAGTTTGGAGCTTAACATCCGCAAACGGAAGATGAACACGGTTAATGGCAACAGGATACCAAACCCAAAGGAAACCCGCCACACGGTCTGAAGATGTTGTTCCCCAGCTGCCGAGAGCACGATCAAGAACACAGAAACAGCCAGCGGACCACCGAACTGCATCAGGAGTGTATTATTGATTCGCAAATGGCTCGATGAAAGACATGCAGGACATTACCGAAAGAACGAAATTCGTGACCATGATAAAGACTAGAAAGAAGTTAAGATGGGAAGATGGGGAATAGTCGAGGGAGTACCTGGCCCACGATCCTGGATTGATTTTTCATTCGCTGCTTCACTTGCGCTCGTGGACGAGGCGGGGTATTCTCCACCGACACCCTGCATGAATCAGTGACACAGACGAGTGTGCAAGTGTGTGTGGCTTACTACACCAGTGATTCCCCGCGCAATTGTCAGGAACCAAAAAAGACCAAGCGGACTTCCGTTAACTCCGTGAGCAGCAGTTCCGAGTGTAGCACCAATGACAATGAGCAAGGTGGTGCCTACTAGGGCAACCTTGCGGCCTATTCTGTCACAAACCAGGCCAACAAAAACTTGGCCGATAATAGCGCCTAATTGAAATTCAGGCGAGATCATATCGAGAACAGTGCTCTATACTGACCAATAAGAAGAGCATTTGACACCTGGGTAGATACAGCTGATGTATAAACCTTAGGGTAAAGTTTCTTGAAGACAACCTAGGGAGGATAGTCCACAACTGCCGACGAACGGGGGACGGAAAGACCTACGTTCCCCATAGTCAGTAAGTTGTTCTGATCTAAAGTAACTATTCAAACGATTTCTATGCAGAGATGGATGGAAAGTTACATCCGTCACTGATTAAACCAAAACCAGCCGCAAGGATAGTGAGCCAAGCGCTAAGTGACTCCTTGTCATCGAGTTTATGAGCAGTTGCTTTGAGATCGGTTTCGTAAGAATTGACAGAGAGATTCCGAGGACCACTGGTAGGCTTGTCCCCCTCGGAGAAGCCGACATCTTTTTCGATCGACATGAGGTATACAGAGCAGGAAGGCCACAGTTGAGACTGACCCAGAAAGAGACGAGAAACAACGGCTGAGCAGTTTTATACAGGAGTACACGTGGCGCACTTAGGAACGATGGCAATATTAATGATGCACCCGCATGATGCACTACTGATAGCTCCGCGCCACGGGGACGTTCAGCGCTGCCATTCAACGGTACACCGCACCTTGAACTGCAGCCAACGTGTTTGGTCACATAGCTTCGCAGTGACCATGATTCGACGGGGGGGATGTGTCACTGAGAGGAGGAGGGCACCCGAACAGAGCCAGCCAAACTGGAGCTGGCGTTGTGCATCACGCGGTACAGCGCACGTTCGTAGATAAAGGTTAAACCCTAACCTGATAACCTATTTCTTTCTTTCGAGAGGCACAATGGCAAAGGGCAATCGGCTAACCCATTTAATCCCACTGCACGCTACCACGGATGCATCAATATTTGTGACTGACCTAAATGCAGGAATAAAGCGTCTAGATGTCGATCCGTCCGTGGTGGGGTTACTGCCACCAAAGAGACACTCAATTCGGCTTTCGCTTATTAAGCGTCGAGGCTATCCCACGAGGTATTATGGCTTTAGCGGGATTCGAACCCGCGACTCGAAGAGTCAACCGGCATCTGCCGAAGTCGGACCCAGGGAAAGGTGGCACATCCACCAAGTCTTTCAAGTTCTGGCACGGTACCAACTAGACTCGACTCGCAGTAAAACACCAAGATGGCCGTCCCAAATGGAACTTCCCATCTCGATCTTGACGACGAACCCGACTTCGCAGACATAGAGGCAAAGTAGGTACCACCGCTACGCATATGCTGCGATGTCCTTGATCACTCCCAGACATCACGTCGCCCTCGATGACGGTCTCGACAACGTCATCGTCGTGGATGGGGTGCCAGTGATCGACAAGTCAAAACTCGAAAAACTCGTCACGAAAATTTCCAAAGAGTTCACCAAGAAGGGTGCAGCTCTAAAACCTGAAAATATCTTCACCCCCTGGGACAATGCTTTAGGGAAAAGCAAAGGGTATGCAAACACCGTCCTTTGGATCGCTAGTGTCTCTTATCTGCAACTCTCCAGCTATATATTCGTCGACGCAGGCAGCGCGGACGCGGCAACATATGCCATCAACGCCATGCATGGCCACCCTTTCGACGCAAAGCATATATTCCTTGTCAACCGACTCACCGATATCGAACAGTATGCAAACATGGACGAGACGTATGCTGAACCCAAGATGGAAGAATTTCATCCAAAGGTCCGAGGATGAAAGTCGTCTCCGTTTCCTTGTTGATCTTTCATCTAGGAGCACCTTCGGGCTTGGCTCGCCGATCCGCAAGGGCGTGATCAGTACGTCACCTACCGTGGTGATGATGTAGAGATACATTGGCATGGGAAACCATCCCAGTGTGAAGTAGCATATTCGAAAAAGGTCTGCCATGCGGTTGTAATACTCAACACCGTTGACATACTGCCCAGAATTGGACCGAGCTCTATGCTTCATGGTCTCCTCTCGGTACACATTTTGCAACTCTTTTCCGTCAGGGTGTTCGCCTATGGGGCGGTCCTTCTTGGGAACCTCAGCAACGATTCGCTCACCCATTTGTTAAGCTGATTGATTTCTCCCCTTGTGAAAATTATCTCGTTACGTGGTCACATGACCCTATCGCTGTATCTCCAGCTCTCCCTCAAGGTCCCGAGTACTTTTCGCCGGAAGACGAAGGCAACAACATTGCTGTCTGGGACGTCAAATCAGGTCACCTGCTTCGGACTTTTCCCACATCTCTATCTGAAAACGATGACCCTTCGGTGAAGAAACAGATGCAGTGGCCTGCGCTCAAATGGAGTGCCGACGACAAGTATGTCGCACGAGTGACACCTGGTCAACAAATTAGCGTGTACGAGCTCCCTAGTATGGGCCTCCACGACAAGAAAAGTCTGAAGATTGACGGTGTTGTTGACTTTGAATGGTGTCCCCACGGTGACAAGGATAAGGACGATAGTGAGAAGGCCGCCAAAGCAGATAAGCCGCCGAGGAAAAACCGGGAGAATATGCTTGCATACTGGACACCTGAGGTGGCCAACCAACCTGCGAGGGTTACCCTTCTGGAGTTTCCCAGTAGACGAGTTCTTCGCCAAAAAAATTTATTCAACGTCACAGAGGTTCGTGTCTTGATCCTCGGATAGAGATTCGATGCTGAATGGACTTTTGCTAGTGTAAGCTCTACTGGCAAAACCATGGTGACTTCTTGTGTGTCAAAGTTGATCGTCACACAAAAACGAAGAAATCCATCTTTTGCAACCTTGAAATCTTTCGAGTCCGTGAAAAAGACTTTCCAGTGGAAGTGGTAGAGCTCAAAGGTTGACTCGCACTCGCTGCCGCTGGACGTTTATTTGTGCTAACTGGATATTCAGACGCTGTAACGGACTTTTCATGGGAGCCAAAAGGCGAACGATTCGCCATCGTTTCGAGTAGTGATCCGAACCTGGGTAACCCAGGCCCGGGTATTACTATCAAGACCGACGTTAGCTTCTACCAACTCGATCGAACCAAGAACGATTTCAGGCTTCTACGTACGCTTCATGATGTTGTGTGCTCTTTAGCATTGCTGATGTACTATATCAGGCACGCTCGCATCTCGGACGAGCAACACTATTCGGTGGTCACCGCGAGGACGACATGTGGTCCTTGCCACTGTGGGCTCGTCTACCAAGTCTGAACTCGGGTTCTGGGACCTCGATTTTAGCAGCGAAGAACGCAGAGAAGGTCAGACAGCGGAGTGGGGTACCGGTATCCAGCAACTTGGATCGGCAGACCACTATGGAGTTACGGACGTAGAGTGGGACCCAAGCGGAAGGTACCTGGCGACAAGTGCGAGCGCATGGAGGCACACGGTAGGATGTATGGTGAACGAGCGCTGATGATTGCTGATTGGAGAATAGCTTGAGAACGGATACGCGATCTGGGACTTTCGCGGCCAAGAGCTGGAGAAGCATATTCTGGATCGGTTCAAGCAATTCATATGGCGACCTCGCCCTCGCACGCTGCTGACGAGGGAGCAGAAACGACAGATCCGTCGAAACCTGAAGGAGTACAGTCGCACATTTGATGAAGAAGATGCGGCCGAGGAAAGCAACGTCAGTGCTGAGCTGATTGCGCATCGCAAGCGGTTGGTGGATGAATGGAATGCATGGCGGGCACGGTGCAAGCGAGATGTGGTGGAGGAGAGGCGGGACAGGGGACAGAGACTGGAGCGCGCTGGGGGGGAGGAGGCGAAGGAAGTGATTGAGGAGTGGATGGATGAGGTGATTGAGCAGGTCGACGAGATTGTGGACTGAGTGTGGCTGTGTCATATGTCCTTGGCTATGATCTCTTTTCTATCTAATCAGCCGACCGTCATGTCCCCCACGGTCGAGCTGTCGCCTGCTCCTGAGACTGCCTGCACCTCCTCCGCCCTATGGGCACAACGTACGCATGTCCTTGATTTCCCTCACCTTCGTCCTCCAATTCACACTACCACAGCCTCCAGGGAGTGGGTCATCCCCGCAAAGCCAAAGCCCGGCCGCAAGCCCAAGAGGGAACCCACCTCCAGCCCAACCGAACACGTCGTTCGTCCTCATCTGTTCGATGCTCCTCATACGCTGATTCCCGCTTCAGGACGAGGAATCGTCTGCCAGCAGACGTGTCCAGAACAGGCAGGACACTCCTTGCATCCCATACCCCCAGCCAGAGCTGACTGCCCTCGTACAGAGCCGCCCAACGCGCCTTTCGTGAACGCAAGCAAACGCAACTCGCCGAACTCCAGGCTCGCTTGCATTCTTACGAACAAGGGGAAGTCGAGCGCAATGTCGCGCTCCAGAACATTGCCAAAAAGATGAAGGAGGAGAACGAGGAACTCCGCAAGGAGAATCAAGTACTCCGCGAGAAAATCGCAAGAATGGAGCAAGAACGTGACGAATTCCTCGACAAGGACAGGAAGCGAGCGTACGACGACATCTCGACATCTTCTCCCAGCGTCCTCCTGGCTGACATTTCCGTGAAAAAGCGGGCCAGGATCGGCGAAGACAAACAAGAGGCTATTCCGCCTGTCCTTCCTCCTCCCCTCTTTTCATCGTCACCATCACCCTTGGTATCTTCTCCCGACGCCACAACTCCGACTGGCGCTTTCTCTCCCGAAGGACACGAGACTCACTCTCGACAACCATTTTTTCCCACACCTGCAATCGATGATATTCTCTCTTTCCCGACAGCAAATGGGACGACTAGTAATCTGGACGGTCAAAACCCCATCGTCCAGGTTACCTGCATCCTGTGTAGCCCAGATTCACCTTGCGTGTGCAGGGAAGTGTCTGTCCAACAGGCAACCAATATCAGCAACAATTCGCTTCCCCAATTTGCTCTCCCAAGTGAGAGTCTCAACCAGCAGTCAATCATACCATTTGAGCAGTCCACGCACGCGAATGGTTCCCCGACCGCCGGTATAAGTATACTGGACAATCTGCCAGCTTTCCAAGCGCCCGTTCCTATTCGCCGCAGGACGAGCACTTCGAGAGCAAATTCTGTATTCCCAGTCGCACCCACATCCACGACCTGCTCGTCTATGCCTTCCAAGTGTTCAGGTGACCCCGAGAATTGCTTGGCTTGCGCCGACGACAGTTTCGGCAAGGCATTCTGCCAAGCCATCGACCATACAGTGAATTCCACCATGCCTTGCATCGACTGCCCCCAAAGAACCAATCAAATGGATAAAATTTTGGTCTGTGATTGCTGCGGCGACATCAGTAAATGCGGTTCGTGCGGTATCGCACCCATCATTTCCTCCACAGCTCCACCTCGCAGTCCTGAAACCATACCAACGGACGACGCGTGGCGCCAGCTCAAGTCACATCCTAACGTTGCCTTTGCGGACCTGTCATTGTTGGCAGAAGTAGTTGCACGCAGATCAAAGTGCACCGGATCTCGAGTCGTCCTATCACCTGTCCTGGGATCTGTCAGACCGGATCACGATGCACGACTCTCCCATCACGAGCCGACTGTTGCGAGTAAGGAGCAGTCTGTGCTACTTACGGACCCCCACGAGCATTTCCGTCAAAAGCAGAAGCAGCGAGAGTCCCCGCCCCAGCTAGTCCCGCAACACGTTCTTGTCGAATGTGGGCGACGGAGGGTAAGAGAGGTCAATGCCGATGGTGTTAGGGAAGCCTTGCGGCTATTGGACCAGAAGTTTGCACACATGCGATAGGACGTTCGTCAGGACAGACTACAGGGAACGTGTATCATACTTTTTTCTTGTGGATTCATGTGCATTATTCCAGGGCTATACACCTGGAGCTGCTGACAGCGACAAATATACACGTCGCAATACAGTTCTATAACCCTTTCCATTCCTGCAAAACCTGACGAAGGTTCCGGTTGAAGCAGCGTTGCTCCTGTAGGGTCAGAGACTCCCTGCCTGTCGCGCCTGCGTCCCCTGATTGACGAAACACATGCGCCAACTGTTTGAGAGGTGCATATTTGAGTTCGCTCGGAAAGGGCTTCACCCGAGGCCATAGCTCAAGCAAGACCTTTCGGGCTACCGAGTATGATCCGACAGCAAAATACGCATGGGCAAGAGCATCAATGGCTGGTACGTCAGGCGAAATGCCAGCAGCGACCATCGCCCGGAAAGTCCTCATTGCTAATCCAGGTTCGCCCTTGCGCCCGTAGCCTGAAATAAGCACTGTCCACATCACCACATCTGGCTCGAAACCTGCTGCTTTGGCAGATCGCATGACCTGTTCAACGGCTCGCATGTCTCCCGCCCGCGCGAAACCGTCCATCAGAGAGGTGAAGTGATAACGATTTGGATGCATGCCCTTGTCGACCATATGGCAAAATACGGACTTTGCGGTTCCAAGAGTGCAGTTTGCGATGCCTTCATGCATGAGCCACATCGCGAAGGTGGCTCGATCACTCTTGATCCCTTTGCGAGAGAGAGCGAGAATGGTAGACCGAATGCAAGAATGATCGCGCGGATGATGGTGGCCGCCGCTGGGATCAAAATTTTCGGAAGTGAGGACACTGCGATTCGCCGGGAATGCAAAGGTGTATCGCCTCGACGGTGAAAACTTGGCAGCAGTGGTATCCCATCCGCTACCATGAACCCTGTGCTTTTCTCGGCGTAGCGCACTACGAAGTATGATATTGAGATGACGAATGGTCGGGCCATGAACCTTTCGTGACATAGTGCGCAGAACCTGGTTCAGGCGACATGTTTCGATGTGTTTTGTGCGGTCAAGATATTTGAGAAACACTTCGATGGTGGCCGCATTGAACTGAATACCCCTGGACCGCATGATACGGATGATGAATTTCGCACCGCTGAGTCCGCAGATCTCCATTACTCGGGGTAGTGCAGCATTTAAGACATGCACGGTCAAACCAATGCCCTTTACGTTGAGAGGAAGCTGAGGCATGTCTTTCACGCGGAGAAGGGCGAGCAGACGCCGGGCATCCGCGTTTGACTCGAGCATCGCAGCCAACAAGCTCATAGCCATGTCGTCACGACCGCTGAGGCAGTAGGTACGAATAAGAGCGGCTACCACACCGGGGTCGGGTTCGACACCAATTTCGACCATGCGGTTCAGTACCTTGTGGATTCGATGGAATTGCCGGTGGCTGTTCAAGTAATTGATCAAGATTGTGAATGTAGCTGCATCCGGGCGGATCATGGGTATTCCGGATGAAGGGGGGAAAGAATTGGTGTGCGAGGCCATGGCGCCGTCTACCTCTGTGGTAGTACCTCCTGATCGGTGGGCGATGTCTCTTCTGGAAGTCGGGGGGCCAATCATTCTGTTGATGTGTGGTGTTGCACCGAGTTCGTCGCCAACATCGAGGTAATGTTGAATAATGCTGTTGAACACTCGAGTGGACGTCCGAACATCGACATGACGCAGGGCCTCTAGCGCTCGTGCGTGGACCTGAGGGTCTAAGCCTAGGGATCGATATGCGGTCACGATGAGTGCGTGAGTGGATGCATCGACAGGAAAACCGGCTTTCTCCATCAGTCGCAAATAACTCTTGGCAGAATCCAGATCTTGATTGCGAAGGTGCCCGGAGACGAGAAGGTGAAAAGTTCTTCGAGTAGGCTGAACATTGTCCTGCGCAAATTCTTTCATCGCATGATCTAGACGAGCAAAGCGATGGCACTCTATGAATGCTCTTATTTTCCAGTTGAGAAGACGAGCAGTAGTCTTGCCGCACTGAACCCTTGCGAGGGACACCAAAGAGGGGATCAAGGACCAGCGCTCGTTTAGGGAGAGCTGATGGAGGACGGACTCGAAATGGTTGGGTTTGAAACGACAGCCTAGTGCGTGCGCGAGGGACATTACGGAGTGAGCCCGTGAGGGACAGGAAGTGGAAGCAAGGAACTGAGCCAAACGCCTTGCAGACTCTCTCTGGCGGAAATATTGGCGTAACGGGAATGACGCGCTGATATGGGAGAGGAGGGTGGCGATCTCTTGTTTGGATGCGGAAGAATAGGCATCGATGGTATCTATGATACCGGAAGGGAATTGACCGGGGGAGTGGGGTGGAGTGCGTGGGTGGGGAGCACACGAGGCGGGCGGCAATGAAGGCCGTGTTTCGGGGAGGGTCCGTGGTTGCAGAGCGAAAACGTGGGCAGGGGTGCCTTGCGGGATATGCGGAGGGGAGTGTTTTGAGAGTGCAAGGGCGTGTGAGTGAGAGAGACATGACGAATGGAGAGAGAGGGGGGATACAGGGAGAGTCGGGATGTGCTCGTGGTGCTTTCCAGGGGCGAGCAGGGCTTGCTTGGCGTGACGGCGGACTCCACTTAGCATGGGCAGCCAGCACGGGTGCGGGTGTCACGTCCAGCACGGTTGTGTGGTGAACCTGGACGCTGTAGAATGAGAGGCCATCGCGCCGGGGAGGGACGACATACCTGAGCTGGCGTGGAGTAGCAGAGACGAGCGATACGGGGTGGCGCGACCCAGTTGAAGGGGGGGGGCCCGGCCGGAGAGTGCCGGGATATTTCCCACGAGGGACATGGACCGCCGAGCGGGGCCAAGGAGCGACCGAGCGGGGCTGTGGATCCGGCGCGATCGGGCTGAGTCACTCAACGCCTCGACGCTGCATGCCGTCACAGATCCAGCTCAGCTTGGTCCAGCAACGCTCCAGTGCCTGCGACATGTTTCGACCCACCACCACGACGGTGGCTGTTCTCCTCCTCGATGGGCCTCGCCACGCTTCTTTCAGCCCAATCTCCGTATCGGTGCCCTGGCTGGACAGCATGTATATAAAGGTACCTCCTCTCGCCCTTCCTGTACCCTCACCGACTCATGCATTCCTCGCATCTCACCATCCTCGAACGCGGCGCCTCCCTCTACCCCTCCGCGCCCGCCTTTAGGATACCCAGATCAGACCCCACAACAGGTCTCGTACACGAATGGCTCGCCATATCGTACCGCCAGTTCA